>CM063498.1:0-21483 GCA_032207245.1 Pardosa pseudoannulata | reverse complement strand
TTAATTAATAAATATACATTGAATCAAGACTCATACATATTAACGGAAATTAAGAATAGAAGATCAAATAAATCTGATAAAACGATGCCGTGTATTGGTTTAGAAATTGTAAGAATTAATTTATGTTCTGTTCTTATTGTTTCAAAAACGATTATTTATTTAGTTGAATATTTTCTGCGGTAGGAAGGGATTTTAAGGTTTTATTAAGTAAACAAATATATTCTATTTAATTACGGTAACATAGTAACTGTAATGAGTCAATTCAATGTCAAAAGTGTACGAAAGGTTTGTGGATTAATTAATTAATATTGTTACGAACTTCCCAAAACTAAAACTGCTGGGTTCAGGGATTGAATGGACTTTACAAGCAAGCAAGACTGCAGCACGAAGACAAATACTTTATTGGAAAAAATACAACTTCAAAATCTCCGCGGAACAATTTTGAGCCCAAAGCCGTCGGCTCACGCAAGACTTTCCGCATCAAGCACAACACACCGTGCGTACTCCTCTTAGACCGAGATATTCTCTTAACGACTCTCTCTGCAAGGTCAAGGTCAAGGTAATGGGTTTTTACGGAGTACCTAGCGGTGACGAAAGTCACCGCTTCAACCTCCGAACGAAAAAAAGATCAAAAACATAATTTTGGTGCATATAGAAAAACAGAAAGCCAAACAGAATTTAGATACGCTTACAGCGGCTTCCGTAATGACGAAAGAAAAATGCTGTAAGGTGTAAAAATCGTTCACATACAATGTATATGTGAAAAACAACACGCTGAATGATTAAAAATAATCATTCTGTACCTTGAACAGTGACAAAACATCGAAAAACACAGTAATTAATATAAATTTCACTCAGCCAGAGCACAGAAAGGTAAAAATGGGAATGAAACTCAGTAGCGCCATCTATGAGTCGCGATGCGAGTTAAAAGCACAGTTAGGTTTACAAGTGAAAAATAAGTGATATAAAAAGAAAATAATAACAAAAAATTACTCCTGGTACAAAAATACAACATATAACGACAAAAAGATATTTTATACTTGGTTTTATAAAATTTTATACATTTTTTTGTAGTTTTTAAGAGACTTAAAAACAATTTTTTGGTTTTTTATATTTTTTCAGGACATCACAGGACAAAACACAATTAGATCAAAATAAAATTGTGAGGCAAGATAGCAGAATGATGCGATCCCCAAAAATTATTGGGAGCAAGAATAAATTAAGAATTAACAAGAAATTTAATGAATTTAGAATTTGGAAAAATTTTTCCGTCAACGGGGACAGAGCGCGAGACCCCGAGCTAAAAGCTAAACGAGGCCGGCACGCTACCAGATGGGCTAGAACCACCTGGTTGATTTGGAAAAAAAATCAGTGCCAATATAAAGCAAAATTAAAAGAAAACCCTGAAAACGGTGCTTCAATCCCCTCTTCTCTTTTTGGAAGGGGGTAAAGACATATCATTACGATATAAAAGAGATCGCGGCCTCTTAGCAGAGCTAGGAAGGGCCGGATCGTAAGCTGGAATATTTCGAATCCTGCATGGGACTCCGTCTGCCTTATATAGGCTCACAGAAACTGCCAGAACACTCCAGAAGCCGGAACCGGAAGTGGCCACGTGACGCTACATTTGGCGACATTTGGCGACACTTGGCGATGAATTTGGCGACAAAAATAGGTTGCCAAATCCATCGCCAACGAGCCTATATCTCGCCAATTTGGCGAGATACCCATAGAGTCCCATGCTAAACTCAAGCAATTTTCGCAAATTCGTAACAATATATATTGAATCAAGACATATACATGTTAACGGAAAGAGAGAATAGAGGATGAAATAAGTCTGATCATCATTATCAATCAGTAATAATTTGGCTGCTAAATAATGGACTAAACCCTTTTATCCAACGAAGTGCGATTATCAGACCTATAAACTATTCTTTGCTTAACGCTTGTGCTAACTTCCTTCTACTCTTCTGTCCTTCCTTATTGCGGTAAACATGGAGTTTTTATAAATGACGAGGAAACACACACCTGGACTACATTATCGTGACTTCTCCACATCCCAGAACAGCGATTAGCGAATTCCACAAGCCTTCATCATAGTATTCAAATACAATGTGTTTTTGTAACAACCAGGAAGTGTAAATCTGCATTCTCATCGAATGTTTTTATCAGTGTCTGCTCAGATGTAGATAGAGTATGGAAGATTATGGTAAATAAGCTGATTCGCACACCTAAGGATTTCGATAAGGTTTAAATGATTCTGTTTGGAAGATATCAAGCTGCGATATATATTATACATGATTGATATATATCTCAATTTAATTCTTAAAGGTTCTGGGGATTTTTAAACATAAGGATCCTAATGTTTTTAGTACCACTTTTTGATTTTCCATAATTTTTTTTTATCTCCCATTAAAATGTTTGAAATTTTTTTTCAGAAATCTGCTATCGATGTTTCTCAATCCACTTGGATAAACCAAGCACGATTGAGCCTGCAGGCTCTCGTATTAAGGCCAAGGGGTGCACATTTCGTTTTAATGAGCACCATTAACCCCTTCCGGTACGATTTAATAATGAAAAACTGTGCGTGAAGTAACCATTTATTTTTATTTAAAAAACTTGTTTTATTTTACAATTCTTACATATTCTTAATTAAAATCCACTTTTTACATAGTGTTAAGTATCAGAAACGGTAAAATTAAGATAATACTCTTCAAGCTAGTGGTACTTTTCGAAACAAAGTGCAAAGGAATTCTGAATTGTTTACATCGCCAAGGAGTCTCACTTCTAATTTGATTCTTGTAACACACACGGCATTTCTTAGTAGGTTTTCTTTTATTCTGACTCATCAATTTGGCAGTGACTTGTACCAAGAAACTTTAAATAAACAATATGTAATAGTGACCTGGGATTTCCACAAGTAACAAAAGTGTTGCAAAATTCAGTACACTAGAAATTTTAAACTAAATTAATTATCATATTTATCAGTAACTTTAGTCGCATGACGAGTGTAGCTCGTCATTGTGCGGTATGGAATGAAAAACCAATGACGAGCTAGACTCGTCATTTTACAGGAAGGGGTTAAGGTGAAAGAACGACTTCGCTCAAGTAGGTGCTCGCAAATTTGAAGAGGGACCAAGTAGAAAGCCTGCCACCTCTAGAGGTTTTAATTGAGAACTTGGAGGACACTGTGAACACAAACACATTTGAAGTGTCCCAATCACCTTTAATGAACACGGCGGATCTTAGGCCAGCGCGGGTTCCGAACCCGCAACCTCTCAGTGACGAAATCTTTGCCTTTGCCAACTGAGCTACAGCGGCTCCCAGATATCTGTTATATATCTATGTAATAAACCAATCTGAAATACTTATAAAAAATAATAAAAAATATTTTAAAAATATAAATTTAAAACTTGATTCTTTTGTTTGTTAAAACTGTTATCACTTGAGCGTGCATACGAGAAATATTTTGCTCACAAATGTTAAATTTTTAGTTTTTAACGAAGAACATACCCCGAAAATTGAATCTAACTAAAACAAAAAAACTATAAGTTTAGGCCTATTTTATATTTCTGAAACATGTTTATAATTTTACCATTTTTTTTGGGTTACTTTGACATGTACTTACCTCTCTAAATGAGAAAATATTACTCCCATAGCGATAACTCTCATGGCGTTCAGTTACAAGAAAACAACAAGCATTAAAATGTGAGTTCAGTTCTTCTATCTTTCAAAATAAAAAAGTGAATCCTTATGTTAGATACGACAGAAAATGTTCACCATTTTGTCCATACATAAACTTATTTCTACCTAAATAGTCTCTGTAAAAATGAAACACAACCAAAACAGATCTTTCTACGCATCCACTTTATTTCAAATTCTTAAGACCCCTCATCACTATGGTCCACTGCAAACCATTACCACCGTCTGGAGGGGGTATGGCTTATCGTGGCCTTGGTGGACTATGGTTAAGGAGGCAGTTTTTCTCCCAAGGCAGCAGGATGCGCAAACTAAAGTACGCATTAGACCCTATGGATGAATTCGCACGCTTGGCTCATTTAGTGGCCCAGCGTGAGGATGCAACCCGTGAACCACCGTTCAAGGTCACCATCAGGAAGTGGTGAACAATTGGCCATAGTTTGGAGGCTATATTAAGGGCCCCTCCACACTATGGTACACTGCCAGCCATTACCACCATCTGGAGGCGGTATGGCTTATAGTGGTGGATGGTGGCAGATGGTAAAATAGCCTTGGCAGATAATGGTTTCTTAGGCGGTTTTTCTCCAAAGGCAGACAGATGCCCAAAATCAAGTGCGCAGTACACCCTATGGACGAATCCACACTCTAGGCTCATTTAGTGGCCCAGCGTGTGGATGCAACCCGTGAACCATCGTTCAAGGTCACCATCAGGAAGTGGTGAGCAATGAGGAATTTTCACGTTTTCTAATTTTGATTTTAAACGATAGAGGACAAAAAAGTAAGCAGGACAGTAGCTATTTTTCTTTCATTTGGGGGCCTAATGAGTGATTTCTAATGGGTTTTATAGCGGACTCTTTAACGTCTCTCAAAAACGCTACTTTATCTCCGCCGAGTTTGTGACGTCATCGTTCATGTAAACACCGAGCTCCTATGCTGTTTACATGTTAAAAGGCGACTTTTAAATTTGTTTTTTGTGTAAAGTATCGCATATAATAGCATTTTTTTGTTATGTCTGGCATTAAAAAATCATACTCTAAATATTGTATTGTGCCACTCTGTAAAAATACAACAACTAATTACAATGAGAAGATATTTTTCAGCGTCCCAAAAGACCCACATACACGTAAAATCTGGACAACTGAGATGAAAAGGGATGAGAAATTAAACTTTAAATTATAATATAAATCATCTCTATGGGTTTGTGAAGACCATTTTTCGGTAAATAAATGCTTGCATTTGTTTAAATATTACTATTTTAGAACAATTAAAGTATATAAAATACATCTATACCTTTAAAAGGATTGTTGATTAACCACTGCTATTTAACTTTTAAAACTGCTAATTTTCGAGTATTATCACAGAGTTCAAGTACAATAAATATTTTATAAAGCATATAAATATCGAAAAACATATAAATATCTAAAGCATATAATTATCTAATAAATAACTCGGGGGAGGGGAAAGTTATGTATTTTCAAGGTATTATAAATATTTTCTTCAGAGATGCATACTTTCTTATGTATCAAATGTAACAGTGATATTTTTCGGTTAAATTGGTGACTAATTTGAAAAAAAAAGTATATTATTTTTAAAATACTTAATAATTATATTACTTTAAAAACTAAATTTAATTTGAAAAATTTTATACATTTTTTAATTTGACATTAATATTAAAGGCAATAAAATTGTATTGCTATTTAAAAATGTATAAATAATTAAGTAAAGCCATTTAAAGATTTTAAATTTCTTTTCATCATATTTAAAATATCTAAGAATTGATTTTGTTTTGGTTTGGTTTTGGAATGCTACGGTCTACTTTTTGCAACACGAAGGCTAATGAGACCGGTCTCACAAAAAATACCTCCTCTAATTTTTATTTTAATATTACATCCGTCTCTATTTATAAAAAACGATGCAACTACAAATGTGTATGTATATGATATATGTATATTTATTTGACTTGTTTGTGTTTACAAACAAAAGAGCTGTGTTTAGCATGAATAAAGTATTAATACATGTTAAGTAAAATTGGAAAAAAAAATATAAATGATTTTACACACCTTTGGGTTTTAATTCCTTTTATTTCTGCTCCCATAAAATTCGGGTTTTTTGCCAAGAAAGAAAACATTGACATGCTGTCAATTTTCGGGAGGTTGTCTGATTGGTAAATCCAGGTAGAAGAGACATTTATGACAAATTGAGATAACTAAGCTATCTAGATCGATAAAATAAACCTTCAGGTTTAAATAAAAATAAATTTTGATAGCTAGAAAATTTCAGGAACTTGCAAAAACAAAATCGGAAAATAGTTTTCGCTTAAAAGCAATACAAAAATATTGGTCTGCATGAACGATGACATCACAACCAATCACGGAGCGTTTTGATGTCACGTGATTTTCGCTTAACTTTAAAATTAATTTTTTAAATGATGGACCCAGTTTTTTACATTTTTGAGAACATTTTTGGAATCTACGAGTCTGAAATTACCAGAAAAACACTAAGTTGTTCGAATCCCCCACATGTGCAAATTCCTCATTGGTCATAGTGTGGAGGCTAAATCAGAATTTGGCAGCAGTTCTTTTTGTTGCTGTTTCGTGGAAACGGAAATAAAAATGTTGCGTTGATACAAGCTAGTTTTTTGACGTATTATTTTGACTTGAGTTTGATATATAGGTCTACAATTATGATGAGTTTAACAAAGCTAAATTATAACTAAAAGAAATTTTTTATGCTTTTTTTTAAACGTAAAACATCTAAATCGCTAACATACATATTTTTAGAAAAATCTAAAATTTTGATAGTTTTAGGATGCTAGGACCCATTAAACTCTTTATTTTTGCCTATAAGTAAAAAACAAAATATTGATGTTAGGAAAATTTAAATAATTAACAGCACAGCCAACAAAAAATATTCAGCATTTTATATTTGAACTAGCAAGGCTACCCGTGCTTCGCTACGGTGATCTTTATATATTACCTTTAACAGGAGCGTACACAAGGGAGGGGTTTAAACACCCCCACTGAGCTCAGAGAAAATGGCAAAAATAAAAATTTTAGTTGAGATTATGCGGATTATTATTTTTTAGAATCATGACCCCCCCCCCCTTGAAAATATTCTTCATACGCCACTGACCTTTAAACAAAAATTTTTTTTTTCGATTATTGATCTGTAAAGTCTGCACATTGCAGTTCAAATCATTGGCGAATAACCAAACATAGTCATTTATTATAAATATAGTCATATTCAATTCCTGTGATACATTAATTTGCACTACACACTTAAATAAGATTTAAAAGCATTTTCCGATTAAAAGTACAAAAGTTTTATTTCAGTTACAAAACACTTGTCATGCTCACTAAACCTATATATAAGTAGTTGATATGTCGCAGTTTTATTTACCTACCTACATACCTTTAATTGTGAATGTTTTTCTTTTTTCAAATTTATTTTTTAACTTATTGTTAAACATAGCCCAGGGTTATATGCCATATAATTCTCCTGTATATCCCACTATCTCTTTGTCCTTGTTTTTCTACTAGTTTTGTAGTAAATAAAAATTTTTGAAAAATTTATGTTCTTACTTCTAAACACGTCGTTTGTCATATCATAAATATGAAATATTGTAACTGCCAGTCCTAACCCTGGGAACAGTATAAATAAAAGTTACCTAAAATCATTACCATTGTCGACGCGGACCAATAACAAACACAAAACGTAGACAATAACATTTGTCTTTAAACTTATTTTAACCCCTTAACGCATTTGCCCGTGTCTGACACGGGCGAAATTCAAATTAAGCATGTAATAAAATCGTTTACACTTTGTTTGTATAACAATTTTTTTATATACTTTTTACTCTTTCCAAGCTCCCTAGGGCCGAAAGCTGGCCGATTGGTTAGGGCGCTGATCGTCGGTACCGGAGTTCGTGGGTTCGAATCCCACTATGGCATGGATGTTCGTAGCCGTTCGGAATCGGCTTTAAACAGTAGGTCCCGGTCTCATTAGCCCTCGTGTGCAAAACAGTAGACCGTAGTGCTCCAAACCAAACCAAACCAAGCTCCCTAGTCACCCCCAAAACTGAAATTGTAAAAAATAACTTACATTGTACCTATATATCCCTTTTCTGTGAAGAAAATATGTCATATTTTATAATTTTTTTTAAAATAAACTCGTGCTTTAAGGGGTTAATAATCATAATGCCAGCAGCAACGTGCGGCCATCACTCGCAAAATTCTCTTTTTAAACTACAAAGAAAGTGTTGCCACAAAAATGCAACTAAATTATACTACAAAAACAAAACATAGCACACTGAGCATAAAACATAACAGGTTTTGGTTTGGAGCGCTACGGTCTACTGTTATGCACACGAGGGCTAATGAGACCGGGACCTACAGTTTAAAGCCGATTCCGAACGGCTACAAACATCCATGCCAGCAGCGGGAATCGAATCCGCGAACTCCGGTTCTGAAGAACAGCTCTCTACCATTCGGTTATCGTTCAGCTAAAACATAACAGTACAAAATGTAAGACATTGAGTTCGAGGATAAACAACAAAACAAAATACAAAACATTAATAAATGATTCAAACAACCATAACCATTTTTTAAAGTAATCCAGTCATCCGGATTTTCCGATAACATAAGTTTCGCTCCAGATAACCAGCGCTCTAGTGTATTTTCCTTTGTCTAGAAAAAAAAAACTGTCGAGAAAAATCAGAAATCCCAATCAGAAATTTTTCATGAATCTGGTAACGTTAGCTAGAAATATGAATTCAGAAACTTATCAGAATATAGAACTTTCTTAAAAGCCATTAAAGCTTGTCTGTCTAGTCGATTTTACATACGTTGCATAGGTTCTTTTTCTTTTGCTCCTCCTTCTCCATCTTTTCTGCTCAGCACAATTATTACTCCTTACGGCAATGCCATATAACTTTCCTGTCCGTTGCACCATTTATTGTTGTGAAACAGATGCATTATAGACGCCGGTTCCGTCCGCCATGTTTTTTTTTAGCGACCAACAGAAAAACGCTTGATTTGAAAAATCGCCAAGTAGAAAAACATGGCGGGCGGTGCGTGTTTTCTGAAAGATCACCAAAAAAAAAAAATAAATAAAAAAAAAATAAATAAATAAATAAAAATAAAAATAAAAACATGGCGGCGGTCATTAATAATTGATACTTTTTAACCGAAATAATTGATACTTTTTAACAATTTCAAAACCGAAATAACTTTACCCGTCATAACTAAAATAACTAAATCCCAGAAAATGATAAGAACAAAAACAAAATGTTCCAAACCAAAACATGTTGTTTGATTTAGAATAAAAATAGTAAGAATCGAAATAACTACACCCACCATAACTGAAATACTAAAACCCAAAAAATGATAAGAAATAAAAAATCTGGAAACACCCGCTATAACTACATTACTTACCTAACCTAGGTGACACCTTACCACTCCGCGTCTGGAACGAAAAGAACAGCAAATTTTCATATAGTACCGGTTAACGACGTCAAAAATCACATGCACCAATAGGATGCAAGAACATATCGGAGCTTCCATATACCCCAACCAAAGTTAGGGAATATACAGCAAGCCAGTCATCGCCTCATAAAGTCGCCAAGTTCGCCCCATAAAATCGCCAAGTTTGGAGAGAAAAAAACACGGCGTCTATAATGCATCTGTACCAACACGCCGTTTGTAATATGGCAAAATATGCATTAAAACAGCAGTTGACTGCAACGAATAATCATTTCCATATCTTAAATTTAGTAAAAAAATAAATAAATAAATAAATAAATAAAAAAAAATAAAAAAAAAATACTTGACTTGGCAAGAAATATGAATTGGCGAGAATAAGTCTATATTTAAGCCAATGAGCAATTCTGATGAATTCTAAATTTTCAATATCAGCCACGTATGTGTAAAATTTTTTATTTCTCCGTATCAAGGAATGTTCATATGATTTATCTACACTATGACTGACCATTTGTATCTAAATAATAACAAAATAAACATAATTTCTTGATGTACATAAATAAGATATATCCGTATTTGCTCGTGACTTTATCTATCTAGAACTTGTATTAAAAGTTTCGAATTATCTCGAAAAGTTTTGGACACAGTGAAATATGAAATGAACACTAAAAATAACTTAGTTGACTGGTTTGTACATTAATTACCAAGTATAATATATCTTGTCATAATAGGTAATAGGATGGACATCAGATGTTTTCATTTCGCGGTATACATGAAACTGACAAAATTTAAGGAATAAATGGAATGAATAAATAGAACATATGATTATGTATAAAAAATAAACACACAAACGAACAAACTTCTTAATTTACAAAGATATATATATATAAAAGCGCTTGATATTTATCAACCCGTGAAATACACTTACTGGAATTTAGACTTTAAGAAAAGAATTTTTTGTTAATATCAAATACCGGTGATAAAATTTTCATTGTAACAAAAAATAATCGATGATTAAATTTAAAATTATTACATATGTACCTAATCTATTATTTAAGTTAAATATAAAAAATTAATTTCGTAATATCTAAATTCAGAGATAAAACGGGTAAAAAACTTGCAGACGATATTTAAATAACATAAAATAAGAAATGAATAAATGAGATGTTTAAAGGAATGACCTCATAAGGTTAGAAAAAATGTTATTTTCATCTACTTATTACGTGATAAATTGATTAATTTAATCGCCTGCTCTTAACAGGGGAAAATAATGATTGAAATAATGACATTAAAGGCTAAAAAAGGGGGGGGAGGGATGTCAGAGTGAGATTGGGATGGAAGGAAACCTGTTTAAGAATCTTCCCCATGTAATTTTGTGTACATGTACCAAATTTCACGTTATTTGGTTGTCTGGACTTAGAGTTATCAGGATGGACGAGAACTGAGAGGGGTGGAAAACTCCGACGATGTGTCTACACAAGCAAGAAAGGGAGGAAAATAATGGCTTGAATTCAAGTCTTCTCTAATTCCACACTGACTTTTTTTTTAAACTTTTAGGTCCATACCAGCTCAACTGAGCCCTGGATTTCCATTCGGAAAAAATTGTAAATAGATTTATATTTTAGTCAAGAATAAAAGTTGTTATTGTTATAAGCTGTACGTCATGTCACTAAAACTTCGACAACTACACGCTACCCGAGGATCCACTGACGTTACAGGGTATTTAAATTAGAATGTCGTTTAATTAAAATATTGCTTGAATTTCAAAATAATCCCTACAGTTTCCATATATAAAGTTATAACATACAGACGTAACTCTGAAACTTTACAAAATTCATTCAGGTATAGTCAAAATGAATCTTTTCTTTGAAATCTGAACGCTGACATTTTTTGTGATTACAATATTCCATCACTTTGTAATGTAGAAGGGAGTAAATAAATAAATGAATGAATAAATAAAAAATTCCTGTCGTTGTAGAAGAAAAGATTATTTTTGTTCCTGTCTACAGTAAAATCAACGAAAGAATCTACTAAATTTCATAAAACTAAGATTGGATAAGATTTAGAACAAAGCGTAGTTTTTCAATACAGCTGAATCAACAAAATTATCGTAAAAAGGAGAATTGATCTTAATTCCTTAACGGAAAAAGAAGACAGAATTTTCATTTTCACCACCTTATGTTGTTAATGATAAAAACAAGCATTGGCAAGAACTTCAGCTGTGCAAAATTACTTGGATCTTTAGAATTTTGCTTTGATCTGTTTGCAAACAGATCAAATCTAAGATTTTGAAACATTTCTACAATGTATAAAATACAAGGGTTGGAACTTTAATAGTGGCAACACTGCTGTAAAAAAGCTACGAAACAAAACCAAAGAATATCGCGTATACCACACATGAGCTACATACCTACCTTACCTCTCAGCAAAAAGAAACGTCCTTCCTACGTCATGCGCATGCGGAGTGACGCGAAGAACTGGTCCTTGTATTAGCTTGCTGTCTAAAGTATTGTCAAGATGTTTTCAAAACAAGAACAACGAAGTTGGATGAAAATTCAATGTGACAGCGTCAACTAGGGCTTTACCATCCACCTTACTCTAAGCCCTTGTGACTTTATCTTAATTTCTAAGATGAAAAAAACCACTTCGTAGCATTCGCTTCAGAACTGCTCCAGAGATTCTTCCGTCAATAGACCGGTGCATTCGAACTATCAACTGTACAGGCGCTGCTACAGGTGTTCTGCGACGTACACATCTTTGGAAACGGATTATACACAATGCTGGTGACTACATTAAAGGACATGTAAAACATGATTCACTTTTGTATTACATGTAAAAAATGGTTGCTATTATTAAAGTTCCAACCATCGTATTTTTAAAAATAATAATACTCTCTTTGCTTGGTTCAGTTTACTGTTTGTGGCATTTCAAGCCATTAGGTAAAGTTAAAACTGTATCATAATTTACAAGTATTTAGTATATATATTTCTGTATATATGTATACACATATATATTGTAGAGTACTCAGCTCTAAGTGAGCTGGGAAAAGGATAGCGGAGGTATACGAACAGACTAAAGATGTTTATTAGAAACACAAATACGTTTCGCATTCACAAGAACGACTATGATATTTACAGTCAATTGTTGATAGTTACAGGAATCAGCTTTTCCAATCGTAGCTGATCTGGGTAACCAGGTAGTGAGAAAAAGGGGGAGGGGAGAACACTCTCAGTCTCTCGCCAGACGCTAACAGTCGATGAGTTCACTGGAGACTCGACTGGACAAACAATCACCCTGGGCCATGAACTCTGGTCTTTATATACCACTGTATGCCCGCAAAATTTCTTCTCAGATGATCCGACGTCTGGTTGATGTCGTGCGGAACCGCTTTGTAGAACTGGTAGCCGGATAGGTGTAAGCCAGGTTCCAAGGAACTCGTGAGAGTTCTCAGTAATCGAAAGCAATCTCGACGATCTATATGACATCATTAATCGATGTCTCTGGTCAAACCTTTGAAAAACAAGAGAGGAAAATAGGGCTGCTTCACAAACTAACTTCACTAGCTTCTCTAAAAACCCTCTATAGAGGATTTCTGTCATGCGAGACTCTTTCTTTGGAATGCCATTAAAACCGACACTGGAGACACTTACCTGCATCCTAATGAACATCTCAGACAGAAAGATTGAGATGATTCTTGGTGTCAACAATCTTCTATTCAGAATCCTATTTTGCTCGAAACAACGTCCTGTCACAAGGAGCTCAGTTCAAGTCTACATAAAGGACGCGTTCACTATTTCTACCATATGCCGTTTTTTTCTTATGGTAGTAGATAAGTCTGTAACTGGGAATCTAATATAACGAAATTCGTTTGTTTATATATATATATATATATATATATATATATATATATATATATATATACCAGCAATAGCAGAACACAACTCCATGGACTAGACGACTAGACTTTAACAAACTATGAATGGCAACGCGAAGAAGCAAGTGTCACACAGAGAGATACTGAGACAGAGCTTGTGTGTCCAGAAGAGTGAGAGTACAATGACAATTTATGATGATTTTAATGAAAACGAATTAATGTCTATTTTATGTTTAATCGTTTAATTGTTATATTTTTTGTGCTTTCATATTAATTGTTCCTGTTTTGTGCAATGTGAGTGATGTTGTTTTATCACATACCTATATGTGCATATATATGTATCTATATGTATATGCACTCATGTCCATAAATTAAGGATAATTCAGAATCACACAGAAATTGAGTTCTAAAATAAAAATTTCACCTGTAGAATTATCACACACATCTTGAAGAAGAATATGCAAATTGAAGGAAACCACCAGATGGCGCGGATAGTACGTCACAATGACGAGAGTGTATGAAAGGGGTATATAAGGAATGGTAGCAAAGAAGTAAAATTGTTCACAAGCGCTTTAAAAGCCTTTCAGTGCAAAAACCGCATAGTTATGGCACATAGGAAGCATTTGGATGATTTTTTACGTGGTAGAATTATCGGACGACTCGAATGTGGACCTACCCAGCTGGAAGTATCCGAGGAACTTGGAATCGCCCAGAGTGCCATCTCCAGGCTTTGGCAACGATTGAAACATGATGGTAATGTGAGTAGATGTTACAGCACAGGTCGCCCCCGAGTTACTACGCCGAATGATGACCGGTATTTGGCAGTTACTTCCAAAGAAAACAGACAGAGCACAGCATCAGACCTGTCTCGTCAGCTCTCTTCAGCTACCGGTAGGACAGTTTCAAGGTAGACCGTGTACATACGCTTAGGGAACATTGGTCTATATGCTCTAGGCCTGTCAGATGTGTTCCCCTTACCGCAACTCACTGTCGCCTGCGATTATGCTGGGCTAGAGAGCATGCATTGTGGACACCGCAACAGTGGTCTTGTGTGATGTTTTCCGACGAGTCCAGGTTCAGTTTACATTCTGATTCTCGTCATATGTAGACTTTCATATGGAGAGCGCCAGGTACCCGTTACCACCAAAAGAACACCATTGAACGACACCGTTACGGTGGTGCAGGATGGCTCGTTTGGGGAGGAATTATTCTTGATTCCAGAACTGACCTGCATGTTCAGAGTGTAACGATGACAGGCCACATCTATCGGGATGTCATTCTGGAACAACATGGACGTTTGTTTCGGGGCGCCATGGGTCCTAAATTTCTGTATAGGGATGACAACGCCCGACCTCACCGTGCAAACATTGTAGACGAATGCCTTCAATCGGAGGATATCACCCGTATGGATTGGCCAGCATACTCACCGGACTTGAATCCAATAGAGCATGTGTGGGACATGCTTGGTCGACGAACTGCAGCCCGTCAACCCCCTCCCAACTGTCTATCGGAACTTCGGAGGGCATTGCTTGATGAGTGGTGTAATTTTCCCCAAGATCAGATGGATAATCCGATACTCAGCATGCGTAGGCGTTGTAACGCTTGTATAGCATCGTCCGGGAGACATACTCCGTATTAACCATCATACTAACCATGTTATACTGTTTTCTGTAAATAGGTTCTTTTTTGAAATTTGCTCCAGGGAGTAAAAATCGCAATTTTTATTAATTATGTCAAACATATAGCATCTTTTTTGCTCTTTACCTTTTGTTTAATAAATAGACTTTACAAATAAGTTAAATTTGTTTCGCTTTTGTCTCTTTCATTGCCTGAACTTCATTATCCTTAATTTATGGACATGAGTGTATATGTTTGTGTGTGTAACAAGGCGAAAATTAATTCCGCCAGTCACAATAAAAATTGTAGCCCCTCTTTTTTTACTTGTTTGCAATACTGGGTAAGGAGAAGACTGAAGTGAAGAAGTGGATAATATAATCTGACTCCAAATGACGAGTTCCAGGATTTATGCAAAAATAGAATCTTTTATTTACAAGTATTACGGAACGACATACGTCCGATCTTCGCGCGTAACAACCAGCGAGTGATGTCATTGGCGAAAAGCACCCTCTTGCTATTAAAGCAAAAAATAAGGAACTTAAAATAATCAAAGACTTAGGGAAAAAAGAATCAGCTTTTAACTTTGCAAATAATACTATTGCTAGTTTAAATGATAATTCTAATATTAATAGTGTAAATGCTAACGAAAATTTTAATACCATTAGATCTTATGCCCAGGTGACCAGTAATAATGATAAAATTATTTCTCAACCTGTTATAGGAATTGCTAATACTAATACTGATAATGATAATTGTGTTAATGAGAATAATGTCATTTCTGATAATAGTAACGATGCTGGTACTGCTAATAATTCTTATGTTAATGAAATTAGTAATCCCAATATTAATACTAATGCTAATGTTAATAGTAATGATGCAATAAACTCTAATATTTCTACTGTTGAACAATTAATCAAAATTGAAAAAATTCTTGCTAATATCTGTAATTACTGTGAGAAATTAGATAAATCCGAAACTGCAAAAGCGCTAGGGATCACTAATCTGCTGTCAAAACAGTTTGGCAGCCTTATTTCAAGCATTTCCCATTAAATAATGTTGCTTCTCTCCGGATCTTGAGCTGGAATGCCAATGGCCTTCAGCCCAAGGTTGACGAGCTACGGGATTTTGTTTCTGAACAACCCGTAGATTTGATTGTTGTACAGGAGGTTAGGTCTCTCAATTTTAATAGGCTTAAAATTCAAAACTACAATATGTATTTTACTCCTCGCATGGACGCTGGAGGTAATACTCAATATTTCGGTGGCACTGCTGTTTATGTAAAAAAGAATGTAAATCACTGTCATATCCCTAGCCTCAATCTTAACTCAATAGAAAATACTATTATCAAAATTAACTTACCTTCTTTCTCTTCTGTTTACTTAGTCAGCACTTATGTTAGGGCCTCTCGTAACAATTCCATCGTCTCTGACCTGGATAGCCTTTTCTCCTTGGGAGAAAAAGTTATCCTCTTTGGAGACTTTAATGCGCATCATCCGCGGTGGAATTGTCACAATTATTATAGTACTTGTACTCTTGGCAGGCTAATTAATAACTATATTAATGATAATGCGATATAGCCTTCCCCTACTAGGTATGGTAATTCAGGTGAAGCTACTACAATAGATTTTGCACTAATGCAAAATATTAACTTCCCTTTTGAAATTAATGTAAACAATAGTCTCTCCTCTGATCATGTTCCTGTTCTTCTTAATATTTCAATTAATTTTACCCTACCTGCCTTGAGCTCCCCCTCCTATACGGATTGGAATATTTTTTACAAAACAGTTGCTGACTCCCCCCTGCCCGACAGTGAGATTCATAACCCTGATGACATCGACAGCACCGTTAGGTCACTTACGAGCATTATCTCCAGCGCCCTATGTCCTGCTAAAATCCACACTCCCATAAATAATTACTTAAAGCTTCCTCTCTATATAAAAATGTCTATTAGGCACAGGAATAACATCAGAAAATCTTGGCAACGGACTAGGGGCCCTAATATCAAAATAGAACTTAACAGAATGAATGCTATTATCAAGCGGCAAATCTCTCAACATAAAAATATCAGATGGAACAATTTTATTGAGTCCCTTTCCCCTACGGATAACAGTATTTGGAATTATTTAAAAAAAATTAAAAAGCCCTTCCAAAACTTACCTCATTTATGTTCCCCAGCGGGTAATATTATTACGGATCCCCAAGAAAAAATTAATAACCTTGCGGACTGCTATGAAAACCAATTTAAGCCAAATAATGATGTATTCTGTCCCTATACTATTGACAAGGTCTTTGACATTAATGAAAAGTTTTTCAACAACTCCCTAAATAATATAAATAACGATCCCATTCCCCCTACGGACTTTAATGAAATTGTAAATGTTATTAACAATCTTCCTAATAAAAAAGCTCCTGGGATAGATAATATTAGCTATGCTGCCATTAAAAATATCCCTATTAATTATGTTAATATTTTGGTAAACTTAATAAATAAAATTTTTGAATTAATATACTTCCCCAAAGTTTGGAAAATTGCCACTGTTGTACCTATCCCCAAGCCTGGTAGTGACCCTCACCTTGCTAAAAATTATAGACCAATTAGCCTCCTTTCCTCTCTAAGTAAACTGACCGAACACATTATATGCACCAGACTTAACTCTTTCCTCAACACCCATAACATCATTAACAATACTCAATTCGGCTTCAGAGCACAACATTCTACTACACATCAGTTGCTGCGGGTTTCCGAATTCATCCATGATGGATTTGAAAACCGTATGCACACTGGTGCTGTCTTTTTTGATATCGAGAAGGCTTTTGACAAAGTATGGCATAGCGGCCTCATTTACAAACTAATTAAAAACAAACTGCCTGCTGCCACGATTCATTTGCTACACTCTTACCTTCTCGATCGGCCTTTTTCAGTCCGCCACACACAATACTTATCCACACACAGACCCATCAGTGTTGGGGTCCCTCAAGGATCCAAGCTTGGCCCAATTTTATTTAATATTTATATTAGTGACATTCCTCATCAACACAACACGACACTAGCCATGTTTGCGGACGACACGGCAATTCTTGCTAAGAATAATAATGTTAAATACATGCACAAATACCTTCAGCGTCACGTTAATATATTAGATCGTTAGTTTGAGAGGTGGAGAATTAAAATTAACCCCTCTAAAACTAAAGCTATTTTCTTTAGTTTTAACAGGATTCCACCTCCCCCGATCTCGGTGTGTGGACAGTCTGTTTACTTCGAGAGGGAAGTTAAATATTTAGGAATATTTTTAGACAGTAGGTTAACTTGGAAAAGTAATACTAACTATACAATTGCAAAATTTTATAAAGCTAGGAAATCTATTGCCCACCTTCTATACCATAATCAAATGGGAAATAAAGTGTTATTATATAAGATGGTGCTTAGACCCATTCTCCTCTACGCAGCCCCGGTCTGGGGTTCGGCTTCCAACACTCAGATCCAGAGACTGCAAACTATTCAAAATAAAACCCTTAGAATGATAATCAAAGCTCACAGGTATGTCAGAAATGACATTATTCATAACACTCTTAATATCGAACCCATTCGGGACTTCATAGCAAAGCTATCCAATAACTTCTTTAATAATCTGAACAATATAAATAATGAAGAAATTTTCAACCTCCCAGATTATGATCCTGCAGAAAACCGGCGCAGGCCGAGAGCCACCACTTTATTATCGGGCATTCGCCCTCAGGTTTAAAATGTCAATTCTAATGTTGTAAATTTATTCATGCAAAAAAAACTCTGAAACTCTTATTGTACTTACCCTTTGTAAAAAGAATATTCAGAGTGGGAAGAAAAAAATATATATGGGCAATGTTTATATCCTTATATAACTGTATATCTTGTTTACTTTTATTCTGCGCTGTTTTGACTATGTTCTTTTCTCTTTTCCTACCCCTCTCCTCTTTCCTTTTCTATATATATTATCCAAATATCAGCCAAAGGATTAGTTGTAATGTTGATCACATATATATGTCCAATACTGGGGATAAAGGGCCCTCGGCCCTAGGCGCCCCAAAATGTTTTTACCAGTGTCCATTGGCGAAGCGTGGAGCAAGCGCTAGTGCGCAGATCAACTGCCCGTTGGTCAAACATGTTTGAAAGGAAACGGATAGTAAGTTAAAAAAAAAACATTAAAGTTTATTTTTCCTTTCACAAATAAAAAACAACGTAAATAAAATAGTTCAACAAAACATTCAAAATAGTTCTAAACTAATGCTAAACTAACACTTCAAAATCAAACATTCTGGCAAGTGTGGCATAATGCAATTTACCTGATGAGGGGAAAAAGTAACAGGCATCACCAGGCAATAGCAAAAAACAACAGGAAAAAAAAGTGAACGTTAAGTGTCCCCTTTTATACTTCTTGATCTAGAAAAATTAAACTTGAAAAATTATTTGCATACCAAAAAAAAAAAAAAACCACGGAGCATGTAAAAAAATGAAATCACGTAACCAAGATTAAATTACGATTAAAAAAATTACAAGGAATGGGATATTTGGTAACATAGCCCCTCCTCCCATTTCTTGTATAAAAAACAGAAACTCGACTTGCCAGAAGTTTTACAAACATACTTTGAAAAATTAACACATTTCAATAACAAACCCTTAAGATATAAAAAAAACATTAATGCATACATGCAAATTAAAAGTCAATCAGAATAAACACATCTATGAAAAATTCAAAATACAGCGACAAGCTACTTACATACAAGAAAGCTAAATAAAAATTTAAACTGCATAGAGGCATTCTATAGCAAAATTATTAAGTCCTTAAGTTCAAGGAATAAAAAAAATCTGTTTCTCCCGCATGCTTGATCAGCCAACAATATAGACAAAGTTAGGAATCAAAAACATTAACACTATAAATTCTAACATTTAGAACTAGAAAGAAAAATTTACTCATCTCCATTTTTTTTTTTAACCAAAACACAAAGATATTACATTTAGTACAAAAAGTTTGTATATAAATATCACACTGAATTAACATTTAGATTTATAATACTGATTGAAAATAAGTCCTTAAACCTCTTTCGAACTTTAGTAAGTTACTTTGCCCATGTGGCCATTCATGAACAAATAACCTATACTGATTAAGTAACTAATGGTTTTAACATACAAGTATACAATGAAATTTAAAAATGAAACATAAGACATAACATAACCCATACCCGACGTCAGGATTTCATACACACACTTTCATACAAAGCTATAAGAATGTTAAAAACTTTATCAAGTTGTGAAAGATAGAAATATATACATACGAAAACATGATTATGAGTACACAATGAGATAGTAAATTTGCTGATATAATATAAATACAAAAACATTAAAAAAAAACTTTGTAAATGGAGATGCAGTAAAAAAAAATAGGTTAGTAAAAACTCTGAACTTGAAAAATTTTCAAACTTTAAAAACAGTTAGTATTCAAAAACATTTTTCACAAACTCTTGTAAACCATTTTGAGTTAAAGGTTTTGTAAAAACATCTGCCAAATTTAATTTACTCCTCACATATTTTATGCTAAACGTTTCATTATAATACAGTTCTCTTACATAGAAATATTTTATATCGATATGTTTGGTTCTATAATTCTCAAGCGGTGATTTTAAAAATTCTATCGCGGCTTGGTTATCGACAAGCAAAAGTGGTTTACTAACGTATTTAATAATTTTCTTTTCACCACATGCCTTTAAAACATTATCAAGCCAAGTTAATTCCTTTACACTTTCTACCATGCTTACAAATTCGGCCTCCATCGTACTTAGTGTTACAGATTTTTCTTTAAAAGATCTCCATACAATAGGAGCATTTCCCAAACAAATGAATTGTCCACCCATAGATATTCTATCATCTCGATTTGACGCAAAGTCAGCATCAGAATATCCTATCAAATTTGTTACATTACAATTTAATCTTAATTTATAACCACTGGTTTTCCGAACATAACCTAGCAGCTTCAATAGACCACACCAGTGTTCCATTCCCGGATTATTTTGAAATTGTGAAAAAATGTTTACAGCGTATGATATATCGGGGCGAGTTCTGTTAGACAAAAAGGACAGACAACCCAAAATATTACGGTAAGGGAATTTTTTCATTTCCTCTTTTTCACATTCCGATTGAGGACATTGTCTTTTACTATAGATGGCTGATTGAACAATTGGTAGGGACGAAACTGGAATATAAATTTTTTCAAAACGTTTAACAACATCATTTATATATGGTATCTGGTGTATTAACATACCCTTACTTGATTCCTCAAATTCTACACCAAGTAACCTTTTGGTTCTACCCAAAACTTTCAGATCAAATTTTTGTTTTAACTTCCTTAACATATCTGAAATTAAATTGTCCGTTTTTCCGAAAATCACGATATCATCTACGTATACTAATAACAGGATATACTTTCCCGAAAAGAAGGTACAGTTACACCAATCCAACTTTTCTAAACCTATTTCCCCCAAAACTCTAGTCAATTCAAAATACCATGCACGGCCGCTTTGATGCAGACCGTACAAAGCTTTATTTAATTTATAGACTTTATTCTCATTTCCCGCTATTACGTAACCAGGTGGCTGTCTAATGTAAACGTCTTCATTTAACGGAGCATATAGATAAGCACAAGTGATGTCACACTGCATATGTTTCCATTTAAGTAAAACAACCAGGATTGAGAAAAATAAACGTATGATTGAAAAATTAACTACGGGGGAAAACGTTTCCTCGTAACTCTCCCCTTTAATTTGGTTGTAACCTTGAGCTACAAG
>CM063497.1:107520346-107539213 GCA_032207245.1 Pardosa pseudoannulata | reverse complement strand
TAATACACCTGGAACAATTCAAAATGAATAATTCAATACAAAAATTCTCCCTAAGTCGAGAAAATACTTTGTAATTTTTAAAAGCATATCCAGTTTAATGACAAACTCATTAACAGTTAATTTCTAAGATTTTGAAGGAAATACATAATGAACCTTGAACAGTTCGAAATGAATAATTCAATACAAAAATCGTTGAACTCGAAAAATATTATTTTTAATCGTTTAAAATAAGTATGTATTACTAAAAACAGGTTTCATTGCAATCAAATAATCATATTATTCGAAAAATGTCTTTCGATCATGAAATGTATGCCAAACTTGACTTTCTCAGAACAAAAAAATTATTTCGTAGGTTTATTAAAATTTGTCATTTCAAAAGTTTCTTTTTCCAGGCTTGTTTCATTTTCTTCATTGTTTTGGATTTTACTATGATATCAGCATTCTATGATTCTTTTCTTATGTTAGAGTCAGCAATGATCCACACAAAGACGAGTGACAATTACATCGCACTTTCTCATTAGCCTCCACACTATGGCCAATTGTTCACCACTTTCTGATGGTGACTTTGAACGATGGTTCAAGGGTGGCATCCACACGCTGGGCCACTAAATAAGCCGAGTAAGTGCATTCGTCTATAGGATCTACTGCGCACATTAGTTGTGCATCTGGCTGCCTTTGATCTTTGGAGAAATACCGCCTCCGAAGCCATCGTACGCCAAAGCTATTTTATCGTAGGCCACTATCGACCACGGTAAGCCATACCCCCTCCAGATGATGGTAATAGCTTGCAGTGGACCATAGTGTGGAGGTGCCTTCACAGACAGCGGTGGCTTCATATGTGGGAGTCTTTTTAATTGTTGTGCAATTTATTCTTCTTTTGAGAGTACCAACTTTGTTGCCAGTCCGTGCTATTCTTCGTCTTAATAATAGCTTTCACATTGCATAGATGAAGGTAATTATTCAACAAATTGGATGGATTTTTTACTGCGCTATCTGCAGAAATTCCGATATGGCTTGGAATCCAACAAAAAAAGGAGTTCATAACCTCTACGTATCATACAGCCATAAATTAATTGTATTCCAATTACAATGGGATGACTATAGGAATGAGATACTGAAGCTCACAGTGAGCTGAGTGAGTCTGCGTATAAGATGAAAAGTCTTTTTTTTTTGTGAGAAATTAAGTTGAGTGCTTCACGAATGGACGTCATTTCAGCAGTTTTCGGACAAAAACATTGTTTACAGATGTTTTTGCTTAGTGTTTGGAAAGAACCGAAGGTATTCTTTTCGGAAGATTTTTTGGAGAGTTATTACTTGTGTGTTTTCAGTTTGAACAGCTATAGTTTTCGTCTGTTTAGCAGCAGCAGCTTAAGAGAGTCCGGTTTAGGGAGTAAGTATCTCTACGTGTTTCTTGGAGTCTTAAAAAGAGTTATTTTCTTTGATCTTTAGTACCGTATTTACGCGAATCTAATGCGCATCGTTTTTGGCCAAATGTAGTATTCAAAATTGGAGTGCGCATTAGATTCGATAGGTTAATTGTATGTTCTGCTACTTTATGTATAAATCCATTGTTGTATAAAATATGGTATCTAAATTTAGAGAAAATTATCATACCATTGATTGATAGTTTATATACAAATCCATTGTTGTATAAAATAAGATTCAATAAATTCCTTATACCATTGATGCTCATTACATTCACCGACAAACAATTTTTTTTATTATTTAAAGTTTTAAAATGGGGATGCGCATTAGATTCGCATAAATACGGTATTTGAATTTCCTTTTCCTTAATAGGGCATGTGCGACAATAGGCTGGATGGTTACCTTGACAATTCACACATTTAACAGCAGTAGAGCATTCGAAACCATCTCGACAGGCACCTGCACATCGTGACAAAACAGCAGATCCACGACAGGATGCTTTAAAGTGTCCGTACCGTTGACATTTAATGCCTCTTAGTGGATCAAGAATAAAAGATCTTACAGGACAACGAAGATAACCAGGTTTAACATACTTTGGTAAGGATGGTGTGTCAAAGGTTAAGATCAAGTGTTTTGTGGAAAGAATATTTTCATCCCTATGGATATTAAGAGCCGAACTCCATATACATGTTGTTTCTTTAAACTTTAGGGAACGCTGAAATATAATATTTCATTGCAATTGTTGTTGTTGTAATGTACATACAACCTATACACCAGTGTTCGTTACAAGGGGGAAACACAGAATGAATATAATACTTTATATTGAGATTCAGACATTTATTCTATACATTCATTTACAAATAGATCCTTGGTTATCATATATCATAATCATTAATTATTTATGTCTTCTATTTACACTATAATTATCATAATTCTCTTTATAAGGAGTTATTATTATTAACAGAGGCCTAAGTTAAGTAACTGTAAATATTATTTTATAAATTACCTCCATTAAAGTCACAGGGGAGCAGGCAGGGGCTTTTCTCCCTATGCCAGTCTTCAGTTGGTGCAGAGGGTCAGGTAGAGCCTTTTCTTATACGGTGAGTCGGTTCGGGTGTTCGGGCGCACGAAACGAGTCGATGCTGGGGGATCATTGTCCCACTCCTTTCGAATCCCGACTTCAACTCTCTTCTTAACTTCGTTTCCAAACTCCTCACCTCGGTTCCAAAGCCCCCTTTTTCTTCCTATCCAATAGTTTCTTTTCGGGAAATTTTCCCACATCTGTATGCCCTTCGGGAGTGCAAGTGGGCTCATTAAAGTACCCCCTTTTGTGCAAGCTGACATTACTTTTTAGCCCCTGCTCCCATAACTCTCGGTTACAGCTCTGTGCGAGCTTGACCGTTTACGCTGCCATTCCGTGATATAGACCTTCTATGCAGGGGTCCCTAAACTTGACGTGAACAATTGGGGTCCTAAATTCCTATATTAAAATCCTCCCACAGCTGTGCATGACGTGCAGATCACCGTGGGAAAGTACCTCGGTACAGTTGTATTCATACATAGTAGCAAAATACAGTATTTAAAATATGACTTTTTAAAGTCCGACATAATAAAAAATTTCTATTATATGCTATTCTTTAAACAGGAATAAATTAAAAAGTCAACTTATCTCATATAAACGACATATACTGTCGGTGTTTTCATGTTGTGACGCCTTCAATGTTCTTGAGTGGAGAAATAGCGTGAAGAAGGGTCACAGGCTTAACAGAATTGGAAATCACTTTTATTTTTCTGGAGTTAATAATTGATATACACACAAGGGGTTCTAATATCTCAAAACAATTCGAAATGCAAAGGATTGTTGCTTGCATAAGATTTCCACGAAGATCACAGTCGTAAAGAAAGATTAATTATTCTCACACGATGGGGAGGCTTTTACAGGGTGCAAAGCGAACCCAATCTATCCCCCATTCGGTGTCCGAGACCCTGCCGTTCCTTATATGAGCGGACCTTACGAGTCTCCCGAACGTAATGGCTAAAAAGCTGGCTCAGGTCAAAAGACGCGAAAGCTTCAACCAGATCAAAGCACCTACGTAAAAATTTTCGAAAAGCCCCGAGTCGCAAAATTCTAGGCTTTTTATACCTGGGGGTCAGTTACAATCCCTCCAACCGTTTTCTGGTCAGTTACAATTCCAGTTACCTGAGAACTCCAGATAAGGTTACAGCTAGTTAATTAGTCGAATTCTCATTCGCTAACTAGGAATTCTCGAGACAATGCTCCGGAATCATAACCGCGACAGATCAAGGCATGACGCCTATTCAACCAAACTGTCAACATCCCAGACACTGCGTCGCCTCGGTATTGTAGTCTGTCAAGTATGTGGGACCCAGCTCTGCTGATTTCGGTCGTTAGTGTTCTGAACAAAGGAGGTCTTCACAATATATTGTGACGTCACAAACCAGGCAAAGGAAAAGTATCGTTTTCCAGAGACGTTAAAGAGTTTGATATAAAACCCATTAGAAATCACTAATTAGGGCCCCAAATAAAATAACTAAAGGTACTGTCCTCCTTAGTATTTTGTCTTTTATTGTTTAAAAATAAAATTAGAAAACGTGAATATTTCTCATTGCTTGTTTTAGTTCGCAATATCAAGTAAATCCAGTTCAGACATGCTATATTGTCAAATTATTCTTTTCTGTTTCTAAAGCTATCCTCTACCTGTTCATTCATATTTTTCAGGTGGAATTTTGGTCATCCTTAAAAGAGTTGCTTAGACTTCGGCGTGGTCTTGCAGTTATCAAAATGTATAATTTATAATATAAAAATTATTTTCATTATTAATCATAAGATAAAATAAGGATTTATTAGTGACTAATGTAGAAGGCTATTGTTAGCAGAACAAATTATTAAGGAAATTATTTTGTTCAGTAATAATCAGAGGATTAACATATTTTGTAAAATAAGAAACTAACGCTACTATAGATCTCCAAAATTGTAAGATCAGCAAAAGAAGATCAAATTTTCTTACAATTCTAGTTCATGATCAAGAAAACTATTTACAAAAGAAAAATAATCCACTGGTCTGCATTTAAGATAAGCATTTATTCAAAACAAGTTTCTGACATAACGCAGTTTAGGCAAGCATTGAATACATGTAAGTGGTTCATTTTGGTACACACAAACTGTCGCATCCCATCAAGCTCAGAAGCGAATACGTCAAAAATAAATAATCATAGGAATCTGCAAAATTCATCCGGGAAGTAAAAGGAGTTGATTTGAGAAACTTCATAGAGCCGAGGCCATTTCCATGAAAGCCAGAGATCCGATTTTTAGAAAATACATTTCATCGTGCGATGCAGAAATGTCACTGTACAGAGTAAAGTACACGTGTCACGACCGCGAAGTTTAGGTCTGCCGTTTGGCAACGGCGAAAGAGTTTTTGGCTTTTAGAAAAACCTTTGATGTGTGTGAAAGGATGCGATGAATTAAGAACGCATCGAAACGTTCCACCTTTTGATTTAGATGATTTCGATTTGTAGATTTAGTTTTTAATGTTTTGTGTAGTGTTCATGTTCTTTAAAATAAAATGCGGTGTAACGAACTTTTGAATTTATTTAAGAACTTTCAACATAAATAGAATAGAACAACGCGTGATACACCGAACCGAGAGAAAAACCGGTAGATTTAAACAAACCGGAGCACTTTGCTACACACTTTAGATAATGGTTGGTTGGTTGGGATCACTACGGTCTACTTTTTGCTACACGAGGGCTAATGAGACCGGGACCTACTGTTTAAAGCCGATTCCGAACGGCTACGAACATCCATGCCTCAGTGGGACTCGAACCCACGAACTCCGGTTCCAAAGGTCAGTGCCCTAACCATTCGGCCATCGTTCGGCCTTTAGATAATGGAACAATGACAACTTGAAGTAGTAACTAGTAGTAAAGGCATTTGTAAGCTATGCCAAACTATTTTTCAGCGAGAATCCTCCGCTAAAAAATGTTGGCTTAATTTTCCTTAGTCGACCACGCCCAGATTTCCAAGTTCCATTCCTGACAGCACCATTGGGTAAAACAACGAATGAACATCCATAATAACAAATTGAGTTGACTCAAATTATAAAGAAATTATTCTTTTCTATTTATCAAGATAACTTCTACCTATCAATTCACATTTTAATTATTAATGAAGTATTTCTGTTATGAAAATGTTTAATTTGTATAATAAAAATATTTCAAAAAATATTCATATAAAATATTAATAATTTTTAATCAAAATAGCTATCAATTAGTGACCAAATTTTGAGGTTGTGGAAAGAAGAGCAAATTATTATGGTAATTATTTTGAAGCTATCACATATTTCCAACACTCTAACATCTGCGGGAAAGAAACAAATTTGCTTACAAATCCAGTTCAAGATCACAACAATTAAAAAGAATATTTTGCATTTAACATATGTTTTTATTTAAAGCAAGTTTCTCACATAATACAATTTAGGCAAGCAGTGAACGCATGTAAGTGGTCCATTTTGCCAGGCACAAACTGTCGCATCCCATCAAGCCCAGAAGCGAATACATCAAAGATAAATAATCATAGGAACCCGCGACATTCATCAGGCAAGCGAAAGGAGTTGACTGGAGGAACTTCACAAAGCCGAGAGCCATTTCCATGAAGGCTAGAGATCCGATTTCTAGAAAAGACATTTCATCGTGCGATGCGGAAATGTCGTTATACAGAGAAAAGTACGCCTGATACATGGAACCGAGAGAAAAACCGGTAGATTTAAACAAACCGGAGCACTTCGCTACACGCTTTTGAGAATCGGGTAAGGACAACTTGAAGTAGGAACTTGTAAAGGCATTTTTAACGTATGCTAAACTATTTTTCAGCGAAAATCCTCCGCTAAGAAACGTTGGCTTAATTTTCCTTGCTCGACCACGTCCCGATTTCCAAGCTCCATTTCTGATAGCACCAGTGGGTAAAACAACGCGTGAACCTCCATCGTAATCAGCGGGTACACGTGCAGCTGCAACAGCAGCTGGAGGAGCATTTCCTTGCCCTGAAACAAATCCTCCGAATCCATTATCTGCTGGAACTGCGCCAGACCCTGAAGTAAAATTACCCACAGGAGCAACGTCAGGTCCTTGGATTTCATTTCCCGCTGTAGCAACTCTAAACCCACCGCCTCCATTATTGGGTGCACCGCTAGCATACCCACTGGATCCAGAAGCGTAACCTCCAAATCCATTACCATTTGTACCGTTATAAAATCCTCTAGCTCCACCACCCGCAGTTGCAGCACTGAATCCACCGAATCCGCTGTTAGCGCCAGCAGCAGCTGCTCTGCCAGCAAATCCTCCTCCTCCGGCAGAAGCAGTTGCTCCACCGAATTCCTTGTATTCATTGCCAGCACCATAAGAAGCTGCATTGGCTGAACTGCTACCGAATGCCATGTTTCCATTGGGGATACCACCATAAGGAGCTGCGCCAGCTGAACTTCCACTGTATCCCATGGATCTATCTCCACCATTGTACATCATTCCATTGTTGAAGCTTGAGGCACTGTTTCCTGCGTATGTCTGAGGTACGTTCCAAGTTCCGGACTGTCCCAGTGACATGTCGCAGGTTAAGCTTGCGACGAACAAGAAAAGAGGAACTGCTATCCCAGTACTGAAACCCATGGTAATGCACTTGGATGTCTGGATACCATTGCCATGTCATGGGAACTCCTTTTATACACAAATTTTCGCTATTTGGAAGCAGGTTGTTCAACAGGATTATCTATGTTTGAACAGACCTAGGCTTTCGCCTCGCGGATTAGCCGTGAACCACGCTTACATTTATTACGTCAGAGTGTGTCTAAGTAAGATTTAGGCAAGATAAGCGGTAGGGTTAAATACATGTCTTGTTTTAAAAATTATACTTTGACATGTTTTGCATTTTTATCAATATTTTTTAGATTTAGAACTATATTATAAAAAAAGAGAAAGTACGTTCAATGGTATTTAATGTTAATATTGATGCTGGAAAGTTCGCTTAACTACGAAAGACTGAAAATTTTCTTAGTTATGCAATAACTTCAATCTCGTGAATTATATAATTATTCACATAGGTATCTTAATTTAACGCATTTAAAATTCAGCTGTATTAAACAGCGAAGTTTTAACATGCTATTTGAGGGAACATTAGTTTGTAAGATGATCATATTTATCCTTTTTTTAATATTCCAAACTTTTGCGAGTTACAGTTTGAGAAGTTTAGTACTTTGGCTTCCATAACCACAAGCAGTACAGTTTCTTTTGCCTTCTTATAGAAAACTGGACACTAGAACATTAAGATGTTATTTTCTGTCTTTAGTTAGAGAGAAATGTCAATTACTAGGAAAGGAAAATTTTTTTCTTATTACTATATCTTGTCTACACTCCATATTTATACCAAAAAAAATCGTTTGTAATTTTGACATAAGATTATTTTGGATAGTGAAGAAATTTATTAATTGAAATCAAAACCGTATCAAAGATGATACACTTCTATATTAAAATGGCGAAAGGTTTTGCATTGTTCATATTTGATTGTAATAAAGTTTTTTTTTTTATTTTAAAACAGTAGAATCACTTTGAAACGAAAAATTGAGTAATTTAAACTCAATAAGGTAACTCATTTTGACTGCTGCTCAATTTCAATTAGAAAACAATTGTATATAATGAAACAGCTTCTTAGAATTTTGTGACTTTTTGTACAACATATAAATG
This sequence comes from Pardosa pseudoannulata, assembly GCA_032207245.1. NCBI lineage: Eukaryota > Metazoa > Arthropoda > Arachnida > Araneae > Lycosidae > Pardosa > Pardosa pseudoannulata. The sequence goes on along the minus strand of CM063497.1, from coordinate 107,531,032 downwards.
CGTTTATTAATCATTGTAGTTACCCTCCCCTCTTTCATTTCCGGTTTATATATGTGTTATACCTGTATTGCCCAAAAGCAGTCATTTTGACTACTTGGGAAATTTCTAATTAACCCAACAAATTTGACATCAAATTCTGGCTTACATCAAATGTTAGTAACAAGTACGTTTTGAATGGTTTTTCTTACTTGGGGAAAGACGAACAACGACCATCGTCAATGCTTCTCAGTGAACACGTTGTTCTGAAACTGGTCGAACTATACACAAACTGTGGAAGGAATATTACGACCGATAACTTTTTCACTAGCATGCCACTCGCGACGAAATGAGGACGTTTCTCGTTTTTTACGTTTTCTAGTTTTAATTTTAAGCAATAGAAGACAAAAAAGTAAGTAGGACAGTACCTATTTTTCTTTCATTTGGGGGCCAAATTAGTGATTTATAATGGGTTTTATAGCGAACTCTTTAACGTCTCTCAAAAACGATACTTTTCCTCCGCCGAGTTCGTGACATCATAGTTCACGGAAACACCGACCGCCTATGTTGTTTACATTTTAAAAGGTGACTTTTAAATTTATTTCTCTGTAAAGTATTGCATATAATAGAAATTTTTTTATTATGTCTGACATTAAGAATCATATTATAAATATTGTATTGTGCCACTTTGTAAAAATATAACTAATTGCAATGACAAGATATTTTTCAGCTTTCCCAGATCCACATACACGTAAAATCTGGACAAATGCGATGAAAAGGGATGAGAAATTAAATCCTAAATTACCATATAAATCATCTCTATGGGTTTGTGAAGACCATTTTTCGGTAAGTAAATGCTTGCTTTTGTTTAAATATTACTAATTTAGAACAATTAAAGTATACAAAATACATCTATACCTTTAAAAGGACTGTTGATTAACCAGTGCTATTTAAGTTTTAAAACTGCTCATTTTCGAGTATTATCACAGAGTTCAAGTACAATAAATGTTTGATAAAGCATATAAATATCGTAAAACTAAATATATAAAGCATATAATTATCTAATTAATAACTCGGGGGAGCGGAAGATTATGTATTTTCGAGGTATTATAAATATTTTCTTCAGAGATGCATACTTTCTTAAGTGTATCAATTCGCAGTGATATTTTTCGATTTTAATATTAAAGGCAGTGAAATTGTATTGCTATTTAAAAATGTATAAATAATTGAGTAAAGTCTTTTAAACATTTGAATTTTTTTTTCATCAAATTTAAAATAGCTAAGAATTGATTTGGTTTTGGTTTTAGTTTGGTTTTGGAGTGCTACGGTCTACTTTTTGCATCACGAGCGATAATGAGACCGGGATCTCACAATAAATACCTCCTCTAATTTTTATTTTAATATTACATCCATCTTTATTTATAATAAGAGATTTGAAAAAAATTTTCAATTTTACAACTCCTCTTCAACCTCCACTCAAAATACGCGTTCTGCAAAGATCGGTCGATTTACTTGAAAAATTGAAATAAAAAATAAGTATCTAACGTGTTCTGCAAAGATCGGTCGATTTACTTAAAAATTGGAAAAAGAATTTACCAAGTATCTAAAAATTTATTATTTAATTTAATTTAATTTAATTTAATTTATTAAAAATTTATTATTAAAAGTATTTAAAATAATCAAATTTTGAAAAATTTTTCCTCAAAATGTTGTTTTTGATTAAGAATCAATTTGTTGAGTTACGATCCCCTCGCCAGATTTCAAACGCCACGCTGCAAGCACACCACGCACGCAAGCTGCAAGCACGCCAATTTCGCCAAATGTGGTTGAAGCCCCAACAAGATCCATGATTAGAAACAGGAGTGTGGGCTAAGAGGAGGAGTTGAAAAAGCGATGCTGCTACAAATGTGTTTGTATATGATATATGTATATTTATTTGACTTCTCTAATGTCTACAAACAGAAGAACTGTGATTAGCATGAATTAAATATTAATACACTTTAAGTAAAACTGGATAAATGTATAAATGGTTTTACATACCATTGGGTTTTAATTCCCCGTATTTCTGCTCCCATAAAATCCGGGTTTTTTCCCAAGAACGAAAACAATGACATCATGTCAATTGTGAGAGGTTGTCCCACTGTCCTTTGGTAAATCCAGGTAGAAGAGACATTTATAACAAATTGAGATAATTAAGCTATCAAGATCGATAAAATAAACCTTCAGGTTTAAATAAAAATAAATTTTGATAGCAAAAAAATTATAAGAACTTGCAAAATCAAAATCGGAAAATAGTGCGCGCTTACAAGCAATAAGAAAATATTGGATATCGTGAACGATGACGTCACAACCAATCACGGTGCGTTTTGATGTTACGGGATTTTCGCTTAACTTTAAAATTAATTTTTAGAATGAGGGACCGAGTTTTTTACAATTTTGAGAACATTTTTGGAATTTACAAGTCTGGAATTATCAGAAAAATACTAAGTTGTTTGATCCCCCACATGTGCAAACTAACAATACTAGTTGGAACTATTAGAGGAAATAAAAGAAAACTACCCAAAGTAGCCAAACAAACGAAGGCTAACATGCCTCGTTTTTCCACTCTCATATACAAATTGAAAAATTCTGTCTTTACAATATATAAAAGCAAACCAAATAAAAGAGTAGCTGTTCTAAGTTCCAGGCATAAATTTGTGAAAATTGATAGAAGCAATAAAAAAATATTACCGGATTCTATTCAATTTTATAACAAAGCAAAATTTGGAGTTGATATGAAGGATCAGATGGCCAGAAAATATACCGTAAAATCTAATTCTCGTAGATGGCCCCTCCAAATTTTAGACTTTGCCGCTGTAAATGCTTGTGTCCTTTAGAAAGAAGCGACAGGAATAAAGAAAACAGTTTTTGTTTCAATACGAAGAACATAAATATTCTAACAAACGAAAAATTTGTCAAGTACGACTTTGCCACAATGACAAAACAAGTAATATATGTGAAAAATGGGAAAAGTATGTTTGCGGAAGATGTACACATAAAAAGATTTCCACCTTCATTTGCTTAAAATGTACAAATAATACATAATTTTTTTTCCTAGTGAAGTAATTTTTTTTTAAATTCTTAATACTTACTAATAACTTGTTGTATTACTGTTGTAGCGTACTGGGGCTCTAAGTGAACCCGAAAAAGGATAGCGGAGGCTTACGTACAGACTATGATATTTATTTAGAAACACAATATTGAAGTTATGATAAATACAGATGAAACGATGAATATCTACAATGAAATAAATGATCGATGCAGGAATCAGTTTCCTAAGAGAAAAAAAAGGTGGGGAGGACACTCAGTAGCTCCCTCGTCGTTCTGGGCCGATGAGTTCACAGCAGACTCGATCGGTCAAAAGTCCTCTCTGGGCCTCGAACTCTGCTCTTCTTATATAGTCGTCTGACCTCAAGAATGTCCATCTCAGCTGATCGGACAGCTGGTTGATGACGTGGTGGGGAAAGCCCGCGTAGACTCTCTCGCAGGTGCCAGGGAAGTTGCAGTAATCGCGAGCAATCTCGCCGATCATTATCGATGTCCCTGGACAATTCCTTGGAGAACAGGATAGGAAAGTATTGTTGCTTCCCTTACAATGTAGAGGATTGCTGTCGTGTGAGACTCTTTCTTCGGGATGCCATTGAAACTAACACTGCGAACACTTCGCCAGCATCCTAATGAATTTCTCCGACAGAATGATTGAGATGGTCCTCGGTGTCAACAATCCTCCATTAATCATCCCATTCTGCGCGAAACAACGTCTTTTCACTAGGTAAAGAAGAGCTCAGTTCAAATGCTCACAAAATGCACATTTGCCATTCTTCTACGTTATGCCGCCTTTTCTTACGGTTTTAGTTAAGTCTGTATCAGGAATTTAATGTAACGAGAATTCGTTACACTGTAAATAATATAAGAAATATTTAAAATTTAAATTAAAATTTTTTTTATTTAATTTAAAAAAAATTTCTTTACACATTAGTTATTCTTTCACAATGCAGTCATTTTGACTGCTTTGGGGCAATATAGGTATATTTATTAAGTTTCAGTCTTTCTAGTGTTAAAAAACTGAAAATATCGTTCAAAAAGAGTTACATAAAAAGTTGCAGTTAACATAGCAGCAGTTACAATGAAAATGACACCAATCATTTTGACTAGTTTTGATAAATCTAATGTTAATTGCTGTTTTTTTTTGTGAGTCTACAATTGATGAAAAATGTAAAATATTGTTTGCCTATAGCCTTCTGGCTTATGTAATTAATCTGGCTTATGTCTTTGTGAAATTTTTAATGTTTTTGTTGATTGTGGATGTGAATATCTCTTCAAACCGTATTTTCGACTGTTGTAAACCATTTTGATTGGCCGTGTTAGTGAGTGGTATCTGTCCTAAATACAAATGATATCAAATATAATTTGATATAAATAACTAGCATATAGCCCGTCATATGACGGGATCAGTAAAATTTTTAATTTTCCAAAATTGTAAAGTACGCTATGAGGCAGGTAAAAAAGTGGTTTGTTTTTTGGCTGAGAATTATCTTGCCACAAAAAACAATCGACGATTCAATTTAAAATTATCACATATGTACCTAATCTATTATTTAAGCCAAATATAAAAGAAAATTATTTACGTAATATCTAGGTTCAGTGATAAAACGTATGAAAATAAGGCATAATTTAAATAATTTAAAATAAGAAATGATTCAATGAGAGGGTTAAAGGAATGACGTCATAATGCTAGAAAAATGTTATTTTACCTATTTATTATGGGACAAATTGATAAATTTAATCGCCTGCTCTTAACCGGGGAAAATAAAAAGTTGAAATAATGGCATTAAAAGCTCGAAAAGAAGGGGAAGGGGTCGATTTCGAACGTTTTAAAGAAGGCAGTATTTTTCGCTGTGATATGAAGCATATTTATACCAATTTATTTTAGAATCGGATCTATAGTTTAGGAAAAGATAAACATTACTTGCTATGAATTTTGCTAACTATGGATGCCTCTATCCATTCCAGGTCCAACCGCTTCATAAAATCGAAGACAGACGTACACATAACTTAGGCTATTATTATATAAGGGATGATATTCATATCATTATTTATATTCTCAACATATACTATATATCGTCCCAGATATTATTTGTATAAAAGATAACCTTTCGACAAAAGCAACTTTACATTGAAACATCAATTAAGTTTCTTTAAAACTGTATTTCTCTACTATGCTACTGATCTGTTGGTTTGCTTTTTGGCAACCATGAATTCTTCTGTAACCAAGTATTGCGATTTTGTATAATTGATTATTGTATTTTGTATATTGATTTGATCATTGTACGTTCTTGTATAGTAGCATATAGCCCGTAATATAACGGGATCAGTAAAATTTTTAATTTTTCCAGAATTGTAAAGTACCGTATGAGGCAGGTAAAAAAATGGTTTCTTTTTTGGATGAGAATTATCTTTCAACAAAAATAATCGATTAAAATTATCACATATGTACCTAATCCAAATTTAAGCCAAATATAAAAGAAAATGATATATTATAATATATAAGTAATATCTAAGTTTAGTAATAATATCTAAGTTTAGTAATAAAACTTTTGGAAATAATGCAGACGATATTGAAGTAATTTAAAATAAATGATTAAATGAGATCGTTCAAGGAATGACGTCATAATGCTAGAAAAAATTGTTATTTTTACCTATTTATTATGTGATAAATTGATAAATTTATTAGCCGGCTCTTAAAATGGGGCTTGATATAATGACATTAAACTCTCGAAAAGGAGGACGCGGTGGATTTCGAATGTTTTTAAGAGGACAGTATTTTTCGCTGGGATACGAAGCTTAGTCATACTAGTTTATTTTAGAATCGGATCTATAGTTTAGGAAAAGATAAACTTTACTCGCTTTGAATTTTGCTAACCCTAACTCATCAAAAATCCAATATGGATGCCTGTATCCATTCCAGGTACAACCGCTACATAAATTCACGGACAGATGGACAGACAACTTAGGCTATTATTATATATGGGATTGTTATTGCATATTATATATTGTACATTGTTATTGTGTATTGTATATTATTGTAAATTGTATATTTGAAAACTGATTATTGTATTTTGTACAATGATTTGATTTTGTATTTTTAGTTAAGTATGGCTTGGAGATTTATGCATTATTTATTTATATTTATATATTATTGTATATTGTTATTATATATTGCATATTATTATTGCATACTGTATATTACACATTGTACACTGTATATTTAATAATTTATTATTGTATTTTGTATTATTATTTAAGTATGACTTGGTGATTTTGTATTCAATAAAATTTGAACTTTCAAAGATGAATGATTTTTTGATCTAGAAGAGATGTATACGTACGCACAGACATAAAGCTGAAAATTGTCAAAATGCATTTAGGATTGGTCAAAATGGATACTTTAAGTTTTCTTGCATGCTGAAAGACGTAAAGCCAAAACTAATCGTAATGGATGCAGGCATGATCATAGCAGATATGCCAACATTCAGCCACTTGTGTCAGGAGCAACAACGTGGTTTGAAATTTTAACATGCTAATTACAGATTATACATACATACCAGTAGCGTGCGGTCCATATGTGCAGGGTGTGCACTGCACACCCTAGCAAAATTATGAGAGACAATAATTTTCTGCACCTATGTCTACCTATCTTTATATGGTATATAATAAATATTATTCATAATATATTCAAATATTATGGTGATTTGCTTGCTTGCATTCTCGCAGTGCGTGCGGTACTAGGTGCTGCACCACGTAGTGCTTTCAAAAGCCAACAAACATAAGAAACTTTTATGTGTACGCACTGCGCACTAATAGAAAATCACGCTTTATATGTATGAGCTACTGGAGAAGAACAGCATACTATGGCACTGAGGCAAGTGCAGCTATTTTTCCTGTACTTGGCATTCAGAATCATCCGAAGGTACGGTTTATTAAGCGTTGTATTAGAGCAGGGACTTACGTGGTTTTACACGCTTTTGGTTTTTTTAACTGATTAACTTGCATACGATTTTGCAGACGGTTAATGCTTAAATTTATATATTATAAGATTTTGTTTTCATGGAAATATAAAAGAAGTATTTCATCAATATAAAGTGAAATGTTTTAGTGTGGTAAATTAATTTCGGTGATGTATTATATTTATAGAAATAATTCGCTGAAAAACAATTTTGTCTTGTTAGAAAAAAAAGAAACAAATTCTAACAGATCAGTCCAAATTTTACCATTCATTGTGTTTTACAGACAGTATATAAGTTATATCTGTAACACCATATCCCTGGTTTTGTTTTTAAAAATTGTGAAGATATTTTTCGCAGAATATATGATTTCCAAATGTTAAAAATTAATAAATATAATTTAATCCACTCACGAATGAGAAACATTTTGTTCTATTGCACCAGCGTGCAGGGAAATCCTCTGCAAGTGGACTAGACTTTCGGTTTGTCGGCACCAATGAGCATCCGGATGAGGCACCGCAGCGGCGGGCGCCGTGTGGTGCTCCGTTTGATGAAAATATAAGTTTTTCGTGGAAATATAAGCTTTTCGTTATTTTATTAGTAATATGGATAGACGTGTGGATTTTGTGTAGAAAGGAATAATAAACGTTAAAGAAGTGTTTAATGTACATTTTTATGGTTTTTTTATTATTGTTGTTGCTGCTCTCTGCACACCCTGCATGAAACCTACCGCACGCCACTAATAGATACATATCTTATTGGTTTTTGAATTTAAATTAAATATAAAATATTTACACAGTTGTAAATTGTTAAAAGGAAATTAAAATTTATGCATTTAAAAATTTATGAGTAGCTTTTTAGCTTTAGAACCTATTTTTCAGAACAGTGTGTCTTGTAGTAACATTGGCCCTGATTAAAATATTTCCATTTTTCTATCCTCAGGGATTCCACAGTTTGTCGACTCAAATTTAACCTAAATTCAGTTTGGTTTTCCAAAAGTCGGGTGATCCAAAAGTCAGGACAAACATTAAAAATGAGCAATTCGAAAACTAACAAAGATAAAAAGATGCTCTTTGAACCAAATTAATGGAAAAGAATCCGGGTTTTGTGTGGCAACGTAACGAAAACAGTTCGGTTTGGCGAACAACAGATGGCGCTGTTGGATTTTTGATGTAGGACCCGCAGCACTAAAGATGGCATCCACCAAAATGTGTCTGCCATAACGCAGAAAATTCTACTAAATGCTGTGAACTGTGTGGTGACTCGTCTCACAGCTGTAGTTCTGAATGATGGACAGCACATTGAACATTTACCGTAGTACTAATTAACTGTAATTAAGTTAACTTGTAAGTTGTCGACATTTCTTCATTTGTAAATCATCTTTTGGTGTTATAAAACGCTATAGTGTCATCTGTTGGTCGCTAACACAACTATTTTTTCCGTTGCCACACAAAATCCGTTATCTTTTTCATCCTTTTGGTGCAAATCGTATCTTTGTATATTTATTCGTTTTCGAATTATTCATTTTTAAAGTTCATCCTGACTTTTGGATCACCCGGTACTTACTTAGCAACATTTGCGTGACATAATGACCATTTAAGGCAAATCTGGACTTGAGAATTTTATGCCAGGAGCAAATTATGTTTGGCAATTATCCGTTATAAATGCCCCAAATTATGTTTTAGATCTTTCATGTTTTAGATATACTTTAGATCTGCAACGTTCGGGGATTTGGTTGTCGTATTTTTCACTTCACTAGGTATTTTATTAAACCAATTACCTTGACTTGGAACTTGTTCAAGTTATTTGGTTTTCAATGCATATTGTATTCACAGGGCCTTAACTAGGGCGTGGCATAGGTGGCATTTGCCACTGGCGCATCAGCCTTAGGGGCGCCGCATCGTGAGGAAATTGGGACCCAAAAGAGAACGATTCGCCCCGAGTAGAAGTAAAGAAAAATTGAAAAGAAATTCTTTTAATTATAAAATCCAATACGTTTAAAAATTATTTTTTAATGAATTTTCTTATATTTTAAAATGCTTCTAGAGACTAAACTTGTTATAGATTCTTACAAGATGTTTACCAAGCACCCCTAATATGCTTTAATATAAATCCGGGTATACGTTTTAAATTTTGAATTTATTAAAGTTATTAAAACTAAATTTAAATTTAGAAATTCACCAAATTTTTAGGGAAATACAACTTTCTAATAAACTATTCAGTTTGTCAGCAAAATGATGTCCCCAAAATGTTAAATATTTAAAAGTATTAATAAGGTAAAAATAGAGGAAAATATTAAAAGTTAATATGCTAGGAACATTTTAAGAATTAACAAAATATTTTGAGTTCATTCTGGATATATGATATTGTGGTGATTACGCAATAACAACTAAAGTCGTTGCCTCGTTTTGATTCTCCGAAGATTGACGTCATAAGCATCATTTCTGATTACGGCCGTTGACGTAGTGTTCAGTTTTTGTAAACAGTGTCTTGTACATAGCATAAATATTGTAATTTATTTTCACATATTATTGTAACATGAATTCATTGATCCATATTGATATTTGTTATGAGTAAAGTTTTATAATTATCGTCTGTCTTTGTAAATAGTGTCTTGTATATATAAATATTGTAATTTATTTTCACATATTATTGTAACATGAATTCATTGATCCATATTGATATTTGTTATGAGTAAAGTTTTATAATTATCGTCTGTCTTTGTAAATAGTGTCATGTATATATAAATATTGTAATTTATTTTCACATATTATTGTAACATGAATTCATTGATCCATATTGATATTTGTTATGAGTAAAGTTTTATAATTATCGTCTGTCTTTGTAAATAGTGTCTTGTATATATAAATATTGTAATTTATTTTCACATATTATTGTAACATGAATTCATTGATCCATATTGATATTTGTTATGAGTAAAGTTTTATAATTATCGTCTGTCTTTGTAAATAGTGTCTTGTATATATAAATATTGTAATTTATTTTCACATATTATTGTAACATGAATTCATTGATCCATATTGATATTTGTTATCAGTAAAGTTTTATAATTATCGTATTTTTATTTGTGGCATCACAGCATCTTTTTAAATATGCAAATATGTGTAATGTATGTATATGATGTCTGCCTATATAAGAGTCAGTGTGACAGTATCAGATGCTCGGTTGCATCGAAGGTGCGGATGTTTGTTTATGTAACTTTTATGTACTTCAAACTTCTGTAATGTCAGTTCAGTTTTGATATCCACAGCTGTACGTCATTCATTATAATAGCTTGAATAAATGCCTGTGTCTAGATCTCGTTATTTTATTGAACTGCACAGTGTGAATCCCTTCTGAGCATGGTTTTATATATGATGAGATCCATTCGGATACTTCTTAAAGAATCGTCAAACCATAGTCTCCATAATACAGAAAAAAACATGTTTAATTATATTTTATTAATAGAAACATAGTTTCTCCCTATATTCGATGGTATAGGAGCAGACAAGTTTTTATCCACTGGCGCTAAAGGACCTAGTTACGCCCTGTGTATTCAGTACCTCATCATTTATAATTAAATTATTCTTTTCTATTTCTCAAGATAACTTCTCCATTGATATTTTTGTTCATTATCATTACAGCATTTGTGTGATTAAAATGTTTA
>CM063497.1:107485030-107520246 GCA_032207245.1 Pardosa pseudoannulata | reverse complement strand
GTTCCTTGGCTCATCGTCACCGAGAGGTGCGATGTCTGCAAAAGATTTAGAAAGTTTAATCTACTTCCCAGCGTTAGCAGCACTGCTGACTTATCGTTTAGAATTTCAATCAATTAGTCAAAATGAATTACCATTAGATTTAATAACTCTTAACCTAAAAGAATTTAAACACTCGTTAATATTTTGAGAAAATGAATCATAGAAAGTACTGAACATAATAGAAGATATATTACACTTATAAAGGTAACCATTCATATACATATATTATTATATACATATTCATATTTATACAATCATATTATATACATGTATTATACGTATATTATTCTTGTCAAAGATCCTTAATTTTTGTGTGTTGCCTTTAAAAAAATTTTTAAAAATCTACAGATTTTTTTTTTAAATAAATAAAAATGTAAGGTATTTTTGTTTGGATCGCTGCGGTTTACTCTTTTGCACATGGGGGCTAATAAGACCGGGACATACAGCTTAAAGCCGATTCCGAACGGCTATCGAAATCCATGCCCTCAGCTGAATTCGAACCCGCGAACTCTGGTTTCGAAGATCAACGCTCTACAATTCGGACATCATTTGTCATAAAAATGCAAGAAAAAAGTTTAAAAACTTTTAAAACTGGCCCTACATCATGTATTGTACCTTTCCCGTGATCTGCAAAGAGACCCCGTACTTCACTCAATAGTTCTGACTTGGCTCTCCTCTCTCAAAGCGAGGGCAAAGCGAATTATTCAAAAGACAGCTTTGTAAAAGGCTACTCTTAACTTTGCTATTAAGTCTCCTCCCCCTGTGTAGGCGTGGCACACTATGTATAGTGGTTGCCTCTTACCTCTTCGTAAGCCTCAGATTCATTGTAACGACACCCCTAAACACCCAACATATATACACATCTAAATTATATATATATATATATATATATATATATATATATATATATATATATATATATATATAGAGAGAGAGAGAGAGAGAGAGAGAGAGAGAGAGAGTCCTACAGCCTCTACCGCACTTCCATCCTGTATAAAATCCATCTCAAAACCTTTGTAAGGGGGGTAATTTTAAAAAAATTGAACTTCTATTAACTCTATTAATGCTGTATTTCTGTACTTATTATTTGTTATTATTTTATAAAAAGTGAAACAGAGGGAAAAAATGTTCTATATATATTTAATCCCTTATTGTATGTATTGTAAAATTGTCCCGTTCATGTGCTCTATTATTTTATTCTGTAACATGAGTCAGCAACAATATTTTTAACATGGTTACGTATTCCAACGTACACCTTCGATATAGAGGAATAGCTCTATATCGAAGGTAATAATATACATTTATTTTTATATGTCTATGTTTACGCCTACATACAGAAGTACATGTGTAAATGTTGACAGCATATGAAAACTTAACTTTTTTGTTGTTTATTCCATATTTTTTAAAACTAAACTGGGTGATAAGCAAAGAACTGAATTGAAAAATGAATAAATTTCTTTAATAACCTCCTATACTCATATTTAGTGAACATATTTCGATAATCATTTTTAAAGTTGTTTAGTTTCAAGAAAAAAATATGACAGATTTCACAAACTACTGTCCACAATTTTATTTAATTTTTAAAAAGAATGTAAAATTTTAAAGTGAACTGTTTGTTAAAAAAAAAATAGAAATAATAAACTGAATTATAAGTTTAATTAAATGCCTTATAAAATTTCTCATAAAAATCGTAAGTTTAAAAGATTTATTAAAGATTGTTATTGATATTTATTTAATGAAGTATACATAGCGTATAATGTAGATTAGAAAATTTATTAGTAATTTTTAATTTATATTATTAAAATTTAAAATCCATGCTTTTTTAATTAAAACAGTTGTTATTAAACAATTAACTAAAATGTAAAATTAACTGCACTTCTCTAATGTTGTATCTCAATCCAATATATCTTAACGACGATTTTTGTTTATATTAATTTAATGTATTATACTGAACGTATGCTATGATTATCTAAAATTATTTAACACAAAAAAAAGATATTAAAGTATGTCTTTATATTTCGATATTATTTAAAATAATTCACAGTTTAAAGTAAAAGCATTGTTTTTTAGCTAAATTGGTTATAAATCATTAAAATATAACGAAGTAATTTTCTTTTGTAACCACTATAACTAAAATCCTTAAATGTAGTTCAATAAATTTTAGTAATATTCATTTCATTAACAGGCTTAACGTTTTTATTAGGAAAATTTGTCAAGTAGAAATGATCATTTAAACATCTATTCTAAAAGGCACTTTTTTAAACATTTAAAATAAACTGAAAATTTTTACTTTTAGTTGAATTAGGAGCATAAAATAATGAATTCAAATATTTTCTGTAGCATGCTAAAAAATTTTTTGAGTTAATGTACATTCACTTTTTATATACCTTATAATAATCCTTACACTGGTACATAGTCAAATAAATCGATGAAATACCAGTTTTATATTAATGTTTAATAGTACTTATAATTAAACTGTTACGCTATTGTAGGTCATGTCATAGACTTCTAAAGGTGATGCCTTCTTGTCGTGATATTAAACGCCAGTTAGGCGTTTTGACAATTTATAAATAAACCTTTACTCGAGTTTGGTTGAAAACTTTATGCTGTTTAAACGTATCATTCCGCTTTGACGAGTCATAAGTATGTTTGAAATATAGTAACACCTTCTGTTCTGTATGTGTGATTTTGAGATGTTATATTACCACCTTTGAAATATAACATCTCAATGTTTGTATAACATCACCTTCAGAAAAAAAAATTCTCAACTCTAAAAAAAAACAATAATAATGATGCAGTTTTTTGAAACATAAAGTTTTAGATATTTTAGAACTTATTATTCTAGTTCAAAATATTTTAGAACAAGGAAAAAATTGAGTGATTATACATTCACTTTTTATGTACCTCACAATAGTCTTTAGATTAGGGAATAGCCGAATAAATCGATACACATACCAGTTTTATATTAAAGTTTTGCAGTATGTATAATTGTACTCCTGTTTAAACGTAGAGTTAGACTGGGGTCATTGGTCATTGATTGTATTGGATTTTGCTTGATGTCACGTTGTAGCAAAATATTAATATTTGTTTTGGTGTATTGATCGTGGTTGAATGACTGAATCATGGAGACGGACGCCTTCACTTCAGATTCATTTGATGTACGAGCTGCGGTTGCTGAGCTCCAAAAGATGTTGGCGACAAATTATGGCGTCTACTGGAATTACTTTAATGCTGTGGATGACTACTTAGGCTTCACCGAGGTGCTCTTCGGTGACTAGTCGGCTGCCGCTCAGGATCCTGAAGTGAGGCAGTTTTTGAATTCATTATCTTGTGTCCTTTCTGCAGGCACCCCTGATGTACGCCCCATCTTAAAAACTTATTTATTTCCCCTTTATTTTAATAAATGCGAGGAAAAAATTAATAATTTACTTTCTAAAATTCACGTCAAGTTCGTCCTCGACGAACACAATAATATTACTATCGAAGAGATAGGAAACGCTAAAAGAAAGCGAACCGAAGTTGTTAACCAAGAGGAAATTTCTATTCCCACTAAAAACCAATTTGCAGCATTAGCTGTCGAGGAGGATCGTATGGAAGAATCTTCTACTACACTCCCAGTTACTAATGAAAATAATAAGCTCAAAAACCCTTACAACCTATTTTTTGAAGTAGGAAGTAATTGCAAGAATATCTTGCATCAAATCCATAAATTAACTCCCAATATTAGTACCAAATATGTACGAAACCAAATCAAGATTTCAACTGAGTGCTCTGACTCGTTCAGACGGCTCCAGAAATATTTAGAAGAAAATAAAATGCCATCCCTTGCGATGGACTTGAAAGATCCAAAGCCGGTTAAATATGTGATTCGTGGGCTTCCTCTCAGCATTACTGCAGAGGATATAGCCATAGATCTCCAATCTCACGGTCTTGAACCAATGAGAATAGCATATTTAAGAAATAGGCGCACTAATCAGCCTATACCCCTATTCCTAGCCACCCTGCGGGCATCCCCAGCTAATGATAAAATACAAGACATAAAAACTTTGTCGTATCTTGCAGTCAAATTTGAACCTTATAGATTCAAAGGGGTAGCCCAATGCTACAGGTGCCAGGAATTTGGGCACTCTTCAGTTCATTGTAATTTGTCTCCAAAGTGCGTGAAATGTGGTGCTGCTCACAGTGCAAAAAATTGTACAGTGGGTCCCGAAGACTTTAAATGTACTAATTGTGGTTCCAATCACACCGCTAACTACAAAGGATGCTGCAAACACCCAGCAAACCGCCCTAAAAAACAAGCAAAATCGCAAAAACCTAAATTCATCCCAGCCCCTATCCCGAAAAATAATGCTTGGAAAGTAAGGCTGGAGGAAAATTCTACAACCTCTAACGCAGTGGATCCTGAGATACCAGCTAGCACTCCATTGGTTCAAAAACCAACCCTCAATTTTGATAGGCCGGTGCCAGGATCCGCCGTTCCATCTACTACAACGAAGTACAGGCGAAGAAACCCATTTCGCCCTCGACTCCCAGTGAGAAGAGTCGCCCTACTCCCACTCCGCGTTGCGGAAAAGGCAAGGGGCAAAATAAAAATAATAATGCCGGCTCTTTTGCCGAAGCAATAAAATTAGTGCAAGAGTTTTTGAAGGAGTTCAATATCTCGGATATTATAACTCTCTTCAAAAAAGTTATGGAAATAATAAAAAACGTAGAAGATCCAGTCCAGCGGTTACTCAGCATATTTGAAGCTGCAGCTGAATTTTACGATCCTCCAACCCATCATGGCTAGGCCCTATCGTAACCTACCTCAGCTTAAAATAATTCATTGGAATGCCAACGGCCTGGGCAATAAAATTAACGAGCTTCGCGATTTCTTGGAGACGTCGAATGTTGATATTGTGCTCGTCCAAGAAACGATGTTTTCCAAGAAATCATATTCCAAATTTAGCATTGGCAATTATTCACTTTACCGTAGAGACCGTGAAACTACTTCTAGATCCAGACAAAATGGCGGTGTTGCCATATACGTTCGTCGTGATATTAATCACTATGTTGTCAACGAACTTACTACTACGGATGACCTCGAATCAATCTCAGTTCTGGTTTTACCTGACAGCAATTCCAAAATTTTAATTACTTCGGCTTATATTCGCTGTAACAATAACTCTCTCCCACACCCGGCCTGACTAAAATTCTTAACTTTCATAGGAATTGTATTATCGCAGGAGATTTCAATGCGCATAATACTGCTTGGAACTGCAGAGGTGTGAATAGGAAAGGTAGAGAGCTTCTTAAGTTAATCGGTAGCATTCCTTATCTAAATATTCACTATCCAAATTCGCCCACCCATTTTGCTCATAACGGTAGCCCCTCTGTTATCGATTATGCTCTCGCACAGAATATTCCCAATAAAATAACTTCTGAGACTCTTGGTCTATTCGACTCAGACCATGTGCCAGTATTACTGACCGTGGATATGAGAATTGAAGCTCTTGAGTCCCCCCCCCTCTACTTACAGCGATTGGCAGCAATTCCAAGGTACTCTTGCCTGTAATAAATTAATTTTCCCCGTTATTCGTAACACTACTGATATTGACAATGCAGTAACTAAACTTACTAGGGAGTTAAATAGTGCCCTTCTAAATTCGTCGAAGGTGGCGAAGAATCCCCGGATTCATGAGCTCCCTTCGCACATCAAAATTCTAATTAAAAAACGAAATACTGCACGAAAATTATACCAATTTCTTAGAACTCCTGTCTCTAGGCAAGAGTATATTGCTCTCAGTAATTCTGTCAAGAGAGAAATTCGAGTTCATCGAGATAAACGCTGGGAAGAATTTATCTCCGGACTTAGCTTAGACGATAATTCGATCTGGAAATTCCAGAGAAGACTCCGCGGTAAGTCCGCGTATCATTTCCCACCAATTGTTGGAGCCACAACGACGCACTTTCATCCCTTCGGTAAAGCTGAAGCCTTTGCTACCGTGTATGAGGAACAATTTGCTCCAAATTCTGATTTAGTGAACGTAGAGCACGATTCGCACTTATTCGATGATACTATTAATGATTTCATTAATTTACCAATCACTTCAGTCATCCCCAAAACAAGCATAGCGAAAGTTAGAGAAATAATTAAAAACCTTAAAAATAGTAAAGCTCCCGGCATAGATAAAATTAATAATAGATGCATTAAAAGTTTACCTCCAAATATTCTCATTTATTTCACTGCAATAATAAACTATATTTTAAAATTTCATTACTTTCCGAATAACTGGAAAACTGCCATTGTTTGCCCTATACCCAAACCTCAAAGTAATTTAACTATGCCGGTAAATTACCGACCTATAAGTCTTTTAAGTTGCCTCAGTAAAGTCACCGAGCGTGTAATACTCAACCGCCTACAGACTTTCCTAGACGTAAACGACATTATTATTCCAGAGCAGTTTGGCTTTCGCCTTAAACACAGTACAACACACCAGTTGCTTAGGGTTGTTGAACTCGCTAGCGAGGGATTGCAAACCAAAAAACCAACTGGAGGTCTCTTTTTAGACATTGCAAAGGCCTTTGACCGCATCACACACGAGGGACTCATTTACAAATTAATTAAGCTCCGTGTGCCAGATGCAATGATACATCTTTTAAAACACTACCTTTGCAATCGTTCCTTCAAAGTCCGTGTCAACAACACTTATTCTAACAACAGAACAATAACTGCTCTAGTCCAACAGGGCTCGATTCTTGGTCCGACTTTATTCAATATTTTCATTAATGATATCCCTAAAACTGATTTAACTTCACTTGCACTTTATGCTGACGACACGGCAATTTTTACTTCTGCCCCACACATAGATAGCGTTAGCGCTTGCATTCAAAATCATATTTCTGCTCTGGAAATTTGGTTTAATAATTAGTAGATTAAAATAAACCCTGGCAAATGCCAGGCAATTTATTTTAGTCGATCATTTAAAATTCCTCTTCGGTTGTACTTATACGGCGAGGTGATTAGCTGGAGTGACTCTGTTAAATACTTAGGTATCACTCTAGATAAGAGATTAACGTTCAGGAAACATATAACCAACATTAAAAACTGTATGAATGCCAGAATCTGTGAGCTTCGTTCACTACTTTACGGCCCCCATCTCTCCATTAAAAATAAAATGCTCTTGTACAAAGCAGTAGTTTTGCCCGCTGCAATGTACGCCTCCCCAATTTGGTCGTTTGCATCCCAATCTAACATTGACCTACTTAATAAAATTCACAACAGAACTCTCCGGAGGATCGCTCAGGCCCCCAGGTATCTAACCAATAAAATTATTCGAAGGGATTTGAACATAGATACATTTAAAATTATTTGCACTAAGCTTTCTTCCAAATTCTGTGGTCAGGTGTATAGCCTACCTAATCAGATCATAGCCGAATTATCTGACTATGATCATAGGAAAGCTAAACATCGCAAGCGGCCTAGAGCCGCTATGATTCCTTAAAGTGGTAGAATTTCATCTCCCTTCTTAACGCTCCCCAATGCACTTCCCGAACGCGAGGCCATCCAACAGATGGAGTCACAGAACCTGCTCTGAGCTTTTCTCGCCATGAATTTTAAGCTGAACCTAATTTTTAATTTTAATTTTTTAACTTTAATTTTACTTCTTGTACTAACTTAATGTAATTTCACTTATTATTTCTCTCATCAACATTCACCTATATCTTGTACAGTAATTTAGTAATAAAAAATAAATAAAAAAAAATAAATTAAATTAAAAATAAATAAATAAATAAAAATTTCTTGCTATTCTTAAACTTTCTTCTTTTTATTTTAAATGTATTTCATCTTAATTTATTTAACTTGTTAAGTAAGGGCCTAGCAATTTATCTCATCCCATCATTAAGACCTGCATTTTCATACTTATTGTTTTTCATCTTAAAAGACTGGACACCTGATTTTGAATTCTTAACTTGCAACAGGGGATAAGGCCTTCGGCCAAGGTACCCCGGTCAACACTTCAATAGCTCAACGTATAGTCAATGCAAAGCGGGCCCTGTATCCCTTAATTGCTCGCGGAAGCAAAATGAGTATTCAAAATAAGCTGCTCGTTTACACATCCTTCCTTCGTCCAATATTTACCTATGCCGCACCAGCGTGGTCGTACGCAGCAGATTCTAATATTAAAATATTAACAGTTATTCAAAATCTAATCTTAAGAGAAATTACTAACTCGCCATGGTACTTTCGCAACGATGAAATCCATGAGGAACTTAAGATTCCTAATATTCCAAAATTTATCTTTAATCTTTCCACTAAATTTCATAAGAATTTAAGCTATGAATTAATATATATTCTTGCCAATTACGACCCCGCTGATGCTAGCAATAGAAGAAGGCCTTTGGCCATTCTAACCAAAGATCCTTAATAATTTGTGTTGTCTTATATAAAAAATAAAAAATCAACCAAAAAAACCTTAAAAAATGTAAGAAAAAAGATTTAAAATACTTAAAACTGGTCATACATCCCTTTTCGTACACTAAATTATTTTTATTTCACGTAATTTCTCCCATCTCACCCTCTAACGCTCTGCTCCTCTACGTCATGTCGAAAGCAGAGCTTAATATTTAAATTTGCACATCGCCAAGTCTGCCGTATTAATACTTTATTTCGCTCAACACCATATGCAGAGGTGTGGCTTGGTTAGATAACGCCCTGCCCACCACTCATCTACTTCGGGTTCTGTCCCCGGCGAAGACAAAATTTTCAACTCTAAATTAAAGTTAATAAAAATTGTTTTTTGCGATTATTTAACATTATTTAGGCTCTTTTTGGATTTTTAGACTAATCTATTTATTTTTAAAACATGTATTTTTATTTTTTCCAAACTTTTCAAATTTTTCGTACCCGATCATTACTACTCAAGAAATAAAAATCTATAACACCTAAAATAAATCAATAAAAATTATTACTATAATTAAACATTATTATTTAGTACTTTATCTGATTTTTAATACAACTTATTTATTTTTAAAACTTATATTTTTATTTTTTCCAAAATTTTTAAAATTTTTGATTTTACTCATCATTATATAATTTTTTCGGCTTATTTTGTACGGATGTCACTGGCCACAAAAATATCTATGTTTTTACTATCCCTAAACTTTCTACTCTCTAGTTTTGTGTTATGAACTCACGAATCAACCCTTCTATCTCTTTGCTCTTTTATGTGTTTATTTTTCGCTCGTTGTCATTTTTGTGCTTACTGATAGAAGCCTCTGGATTGACGGGCTTGACCCATAGGGTCCAGTTGCATCACCACCTTTGATGCCTTTGATAAACGTATAGTCAAATCAAAAAATGTCCAAAAAAGTTTATTAACAATCTACAAAATGTAAGAAAAAAGTTTTAAAATATCTTAAAAAAGACCATACATCATAATTCGTACCTCTCCCGATATTCCTATATCGTTCCGAGTCGGCTTTCCGCTCCCTCTGAGAGGGAGGAACATTTTATGCATTTTTCTCCAACTGAAAGTAACTATGATATCATCACTATCAAGTCTTCTCAGACCGTGATGGCGATGCATCCAGTGGGGGTGTCTGCCAAGCTATAACTCGCAATTTCAATTTCTGATTTCTATATCAATAAAAATGTTTTCTTCATGGTTTTTGTACGGATGTCCCTGGCCGCAAAAATGTGTTTTATTTCTATCCCTAAACTTTCTACTCTCTAGTTTTGTGTCTTGAACTCACGAATCCATCTCCCTATCCCCTCTTTCCTCTGTTTAGTTGCTTTATTTTCTGCTCGTTGTCATTTTATGCTTACTGTTAGAAATCTCTGGATTAGAGGGTTCGACCCAGGCAGTCCAGTTGAACTACCATCCTGAAGATCCTGAAGAAATGTATGGTCAATCAAAATGTCTTATGAATCAAAAATCTTGATCAAACGCCATTTTGGCATTTTAAAATACGCTGAATCTTGACCATCGCTGGAGTTCACCTTGTTTACACGTGTCACAAAAAGCACTTCCACTTCTACTGAGACTACTCAACTCTATAGAACATAGAGACTTAAAAAGTAAACTGTTCCATGAAAAGACTTGAACGATGAGTGGTGTGACGGCAACATCGCTCATGTTAATACTAAAATTTCTGTATATATTCTTGTAAATAATTTTGAATAATTAAATGTGTTTAGGTTACTAGATTGGCTCTCTTCAATGCAGGTGATTAACACTATTGTCGATCCATAACTTCGATGTGACTTCATTTCGGCGCGAAAAGGATAGCGATAATAAGAGAGGTGAGTTATGCATGTTACGTCTCATTCTCTTTTTGTTTCCGATTGCTACATAATTTGGCGCCCGAATAGGGACGCTGGAATTGAGTCATAATATATGTTTTGACAACTGGAAAAGAATTTATTTAGAACTCTTGCTGCTTAAATATTTAACTGGCTCATCAATTATATTTGAAATATATTAAATGAAAGTGGAGTATTTTGAATAATTAATGAGAATATCTTTCTGGAATTTAAGTAGTAAGCGAATATTGATAAAATAGAAGAGAGTGTTTAAGAAATTGCTCTATTGATAAAGTTGGATTGAATACATTTGATATAATTTGGATAAGAGTAATTTGATGCAATTCTGAGAATACATTATTTAATAAATATCTAGAATGTTAAATTTATTTTCTATTCTGATAACCATGAGCATTTGTTACAAAAGTTATTTGATGCTGAATTAACTGAATATTGTTTTTAGAATTGCTTGTATTTTACTTGAAAGTTTATTATTCTTTTTGAGAAGATTTTTACTGGAAAACTTTTAATTTAAGAATTAGAATACATCTGTATGTTTATATATTTTGAATTATGCAGTTCTTTATGATTAGTATTTATTGAATTGAATATTGCATTTTATTATTGAAAACAGAAGTGTATGTTGTATTGAGTATCTGTTCATATTTATATTAGGATTTATGTTGATATATTCAGACAATTTTATTAATATTTAAAATGGAAACATTAACTAAATTGAGAGGTTCTTATCGAGGCTGTTTTACTAAATTTACTGGAAATTTGGAATTATTTTTGAAATCGAAAGTAGATGATTCTGATTTGTATGCTAGTAACCTGAATCAGTTAACAGAGAAGTATTTGAAAATTCAAAACTTAGATAAAGATATACTTGATTTAATCACAAAGGATGCTACGCATACCGAGAAAATTATTCGTGATGAAATCGAAAGTGCCGAATCTTATGAAGATAAATTCATATATTTTAAAACGAAACTAGAACGCTGCATAAACAGATCTGAGAGCGAAATTGATACACATTCAATTAACGAAAAACGAAATTTTAAGTTGCCTAAGATCGAGTTACAGAAATTTGATGGGACTCTGAAAGATTGGTTATCTTTCTGGGGATTATTTAAAAAAATAGATTCTGATCCGGATATTTCAAATGAAGATAAATATCAGTACTTGATACAAACAACCCTTAAAGGTTCAAGAGCTAGGGAGGTAGTCGAGTCTTTCCCACCCACGGCTGAAAACTATGTTCAAGCCATCGATTGTTTAAAGGCTCGTTTTGGACGTGAGGATGTATTAGTGGAGGTCTATGTAAGAGAACTTTTGAGCTTGGTATTAAATAATGCCTTGAATAATGAACATAAACTTCCATTAGTTAAATTGTACGACAAAATCGAAACTCAGCTAAGATCTTTGCAGATGCTGGGTGTAACAAGTGACAAGTATGCGTCCATGCTTTACCCTTTGGTCGAGTCGTGTTTGCCTATTGATCTTTTACGGATTTGGGAACGACATTTGTCTACGATAACGTTTAAAAAAGATGAAAAAATTAACAAGTTAGAAACGCTAATGAAATTCCTTGGTAATGAAATTGAGGGTGAAGAAAAGATTAACTTAGCCAAAAGTGAGTTTGGACTAGAACATAAGAACAAGAAGAATCAGCCAATTAGATCTTTTAATCGTAATAAAAATATTACCTCGGGCATGGAACTCTATAGCTCAGTACAAAACAACACAGCCTCGAAGAACCCTCAATGTGTATTTTGTGATAAGAACCATTTAAGTGCTGATTGTAGATATGCTCAGAGTTTACCAGGTGATAAAAGGAAAGATATTTTAATGAAAAAGGGAGGTTGCTTTAGGTGCTTGAAAATTAATCATATTTCTAGCTCTTGTAAATCCAAAATCAAATGTCAAAATTGTGGAAGATTACATCATTATCTTTTATGCAATAATAATCAAACCCAGTCTCCCAAAGAAATGACAAAACTCAAATCTGATAATGATATTCCCGTACAAGATCAGATTCTGGCAAATGTTTCGACATCACCACATGTTTTGTTGCAGACTCTTGTGATTGACTTAAGAGGAGAAAGGGGTAAAGTGAAGATAAGGGCAATAATCGACTCAGCTTCTCAAAGATCGTACATTTTGAAAAATACTGCCCAGAGATTGAATTACCACCCCCACCGAAGAGAAAGTCTACGACATTCTTTGTTTGGAAGAGCGAATACAGAGGTCTGCCATCACGATGTTTATAGAGCATTCCTCACTGACTTTGATCTGACCTACAACTGTAACTTTAAAGTCCTCGGTCAAGAAGCAATCTGTGCAACAATTCCACCAGTTGCGGATGGGATGTGGATGAAAGAACTTTCAGAAAACAATATCCATTTGAGTGATCAACACCATGGACCCATAGAATTGTTGATTGGAGCAGATGTTGCTGGAAAGCTTCTGACTGGGGGGTTACAAGCTTTTACCTTCTGGTTTAGTTGCCATCCAGACAAAATTAGGGTGGACGGTTATGTGTCGTACAAGAAGAGTAAAGGAAGATGAAAACACAGATCTGATTGTTACTTCAATGCTTGCAGGAGGAATTTCTGAAACAGATTTATGGAGTCTTGATATAATAGGAATCAAAGATCAAGCCGAGAAACAATCAAAGACTGAAAAGGAAGAAGCTTCCATGCAGCATTTCTCGAAAACACTGAAGAGACTTCCAGGTGGCCGGTATGAAGTTTCTCTGCCCTGGTTGGAAGATATGCAACCACCTGCCAATAATAGGATGATTGCGGAAAGAAGACTCAAGGGAACAATTAAGACCCTCCAAGAAAAGAAATTGCTAGAGAGTTATGAAGATGTCTTTCATGAATGGCTGAAAGAAGAAATAATAGAACCTGTGGATGTTGCAAAATTAGATGATCTTCTTTGCACGTATTTACCCCAACGGGCCGTGATCAAAGAGAATTCGACGACAAAGATTCGTCCGGTCTATGATGCTTCAGCAAAACAAAAGAATGAATTATCTCTGAACAACTGTCTTGAAAAAGGACCTAATTTAGTGGAACTGATTCCGAGCATCTTGAATAGATTCCGATCTGGAGCGTTTGGCGTAATCGCTGATATCAAGAAAGCCTTCCTCCAGATAAGTGTCAACGACAAAGACCGGGACTATCTAAGATTTTTATGGTTTGAAAACGGAGATCCTGATAAGTTGAAGATTTATCGCCATAAACGTGTGGTATTTGGGATAAATGCAAGTCCTTTCCTCCTGGGCGCGACAATTTCGTACCATCTAAATCATGTCCCTGAAACTCTTCAAGAGGTAGCGAAAAAACTGAAGACTGCTATGTATGTTGACAATTGTGTCACAAGTCTAGATACCATGGAAGAAGTCGAAACCTTTATCGAACTCTCAAAAGAAATAATGATGAGTGCTAAATTTGATTTGAGAGGATGGAGATTTAATGGGGACAAATCCACCTTCCATCTAACTGACAAAGAATCTTCTGCGCATGAAGAAAATGTCTCTGTGTTGGGGCTTGAATGGAACACAGAAAATGACACCTTAAGATGTGCCTATAAACAAGATATTCTTGATGCAATTCCATTAACTAAAAGATCTATATTGTCATCAGCAAATCAACTGTTTGACCCTCTTGGAATATTGAGTCCTGTGACTTTAAGATTTAAACTTTTGATGCAAGACTGTTGGAGAGCTAAATTGGCTTGGGATGCAGAACTATCTGATGAACTTGCTAAAAAGTTTTTGAAATTGAAAGCAGATTTAACTCATGCCAATAATTTAACGATACCTAGAAGACTGGCAATCAATCTTAAAGACAGGAACAATCTATCATTCCATGTTTTCTGTGACGCCTCTCAATTAGCTTATGCAACTTGCATATATTTGAGAAGTGAAAATGAAGAAGGTGTTTCCTGTCAACTGGTACAGTCACGGTCCCGAGTAGCTCCATTGAAACCGGTAACAGTTTCCAGACTGGAATTGCTAGCGTGCATTATAGGAACACGCCTCATGACAACAATCAAACAAGATTTACACATGGAAGATATAACTACATTTACTGGACGGACTCCATGAATGCTTTACATTGGATCAAAAATGAAGAAGAATGGGGAATTTTTGCCATGAACCTTGTAAGAGAGATAAGAAACCACAGTTCAAAGGAGGAGTGGAATCATATTCCTGGAGCGTTCAACCCAGCCGACTTACCTTCTAGAGGAGGTTCTGTAGTCACACTTCCAACATAAAAGTGGCATGATAGCCCATCTTGGCTGAAGCAAGATCAGAAACATTGGCCAGTTAGTGAAGCTATGGTCGATAAAGAAATTATAAATTCGGAGAAGAAAAGGACTATAATTATAGTCCTTTTCTTCTCCTAGTGACAGTTACAAAGAACGACGAATTTGATTACTTGACTAATGTTTCATCTTATTAGAAGATCGTGAGAATTACTGCCTGGATACTTAGATTTGTCAGAAAATGCAAAAAGTTGATTTTGTACACCTCACAAAGTTTGGATAGCGAAGAACTGACAGAAGCTGAAACCATGATTTGGAAAATTATACAAAAGACCTCATTTGGAACAAGTAGTGAAGAGAAATTTCGAAACCTTCGACCATTCGTTGATCCAAAAGGTCTCATTAGAATAAAGACGCAACTTTTAATGAGAAAAGATTTTGAAAATTTCAAATATCCTATCCTTTTGCCTCCTGATCACGTTGTAGTTCATAAGATGATTATATATAGACATAAAACTTTATTTCATTGTGGAATTCAGACTTTAATGTCAAGTTTGAGAGAACATTATTGGTTGATTAGAAGTCGTAAAACAATTCGTAGTATTATAAAATCTTGTATCACCTGTAAAAGATTTGAGACTAAACATCCCGAGATACAAGCTGCACCTCTGCCGGAAGACCGTTTAAGGGACTCTGCTACTTTTGAAACTACCGGTATTGACCTCGCAGGTCCTTTGGTTTTAAAGGACGGATCCAAAACTTGGGTTGTCTTATTCACATGTGCAGTTTACCGCACAGTACATCTTGAATTAGTAACATCACTTACGACTGACAAATTCCTTCTCTCTTTACGTCGATTTATCGCAAGAAGAGGAAGACCTTCAACCATCTATACTGATAATGGTTCTAATTTCCAAGGATCCAACCAAGCTCTAAGGAGAGTCGATTGGCAGAGAATCGAAAGTGACACATCTGTGTCAAGAATACGATGGAATTTCATCCCTCCCAGCTCACCATGGTGGGGTGGATTCTGGGAACGACTAATTGGGCTATTGAAAACTATCTTAAGAAAAGTCCTTGGCAAGGCTTGCTTAAAGTATGAGGAAATTTCAACAGTCCTTTGCGACTGTGAGGATGTCATTAATTCCAGACCAATAACTTATATCTCCGAAGACCTGGAACTTCAACCGCTGACTCCAGCGATGTTTCTGAGAGATCTTAAAGAAAGTGGAGTTCCAGATATGGATCAAATCGAATCCTCAAGTTTGCGAAAAAGATACCTTTATCGAATGAAACTCCGTGAGGATCTTAGAAAACGGTTTCGGTCTGAGTATCTTGGACAGCTCAGAAGTTATGCGAAAAAATCACGAAACAGCTACCTCTTTTCCATAGGAGATATAGTTCTATTAGAAACCACTGCCAAAAGAATCAGTTGGCCTCTTGGAAAAGTGGTTGAATTAATCAAAGGAAAAGACGGAATGGTGCGTCTTGTCAAAGTTCGTACCAAGCAAGGAGATTTACTTCGACCTATCCAGCGACTTTATCCTCTTGAAGTAAGTTCTCCCATCGACAGAGATTTTCGCCAGCGAATTGGAGATCCCAACACTTGTGATGAAGGAGAGGACCTTAATCTGAGGAACTCATCGCCTATGCCCGTCTCCCAGGAAGCAACATCGTCAGTTCCTGCCTCTCCGGTTCAACCTCAGCGAATCAACCGCTATGGCCGAACTCTGCGTACTCCTCATCGTTTGGATCTATAGAACATTTCTTCTTTGAGGATTGAGTTCCAATGTGGTGAAACTCAAGGTGGGGAGTTTGTCACGAAAAGCACTTCCACTTCTACTGAGACTACTCAACTCTATAGAACATAGAGACTTAAAAAGTAAACTGTTCCATGAAAAGACTTGAACGATGAGTGGTGTGACGGCAACATCGCTCATGTTAATACTAACATTTCTGTATATATTCTTGTAAATAATTTTGAATAATTAAATGTGTTTAGGTTACTAGATTGGCTCTCTTCAATGCAAGTGATTAACAGTATTGTCGATCCATAACTTCGATGTGACTTCATTTCGGCGTGAAAAAGATAGCGATAATAAGAGAGGTGAGTTATGCATGTTACGTCTCATTCTCTTTTGGTTTCCGATTGCTACAACACGTACCGTATCGCTGCTTCGAGACATTTGCGTATTGGTGGTGGAACATACTAGTGTCTGGCTCACGCAACATCATAAATGCACCGGCTGTACAGCGACTGCGCAGTTGTTCTGGGTGTTTTAAAGATGGGAGATAAGAAAATTAGGCTTACCGCATAAACAGGTCTATACCCGTAACGTTTTTACAGTTGCTTTGTGTTGTTCAGATGGAAGGTGTTTTTCTGTTAATGAGTAAAAAAGGTCCTTTTCAGGCCCAAATATTTCTGAAAATAATGCTTCGGGCTTATGAGATCCCCTCCTCCTTCGCTATTCGACTATGAAATAAGTTGTTGCAATACATACTATGTTCAAATATTTATGCCACAACAAACATGTCCTTTTTTATATAAAATGCTGCTTGATAATAAAACAGTTGCATTAAAATATTTTTCTTGGACTAAGTTACATAATTTGCATAGTTTTCTATAATCATAATTATAAAATAAATTTCCAGTAAAAAATAATTCTTTTAGAAATTACCGATTTTAAGACAAATTAAAATAAGAAAAATTTAATTTTGAAACAAAAATGTTTGCCACAGAGAAGGACGTTTCATTTATGTGTGATTTCTAATTAAAAAAATGTTAGTGTTTACTGCAGATATTTTCACACGGCTTTTTCAGACCGATGTATTTAAGTTGTGATGATCGATATTACCGATTATAAGACAAGAAAAATTAAAGTAATAAAACATTAAAAAAATGTCATTTTAAAACGAAATCATAGCAGGTGCATGATCATAAATGTACCGGCCTTTTTCTCAGACCGGTGCACTTGTGATGTGTTGTTGAAAATGTAATGAACTGGGTTTTGTCAAAGAATGTTTTTTAATACTTCAAAAGCACCAATTTGTTCAGGACCAAATTTGAATTCGATATTACTTCGAAGAAGATCCCTTAATGGCCTAGGTATTAGCGCATAGTTCGGAATAAACTTTCGGAAATGACTTGTTAAACCAAGAAAATTTTACACTGATTAAGGAGTTTTAGGTTCAGGGAATATTTGAACAACTTGTACTTAAGAGTAAGTTCATTTGGTAGTTCCGTTAACTATTATATATCCAAGAAATTCTATTTTGCATTGTAAGAACTGACATTTCTTTAAGTTTAACTCAAGACCCTAGTTTACAACTCTTCAGAGAACAAAGCGCAATTTCGTCAAACCTTCAATTTTGTCCTTAGCAAGAACGTTATCATGAATGAGCTTTCTAAACAGTGTAAACGCATCGTTGAAACACAGTGGGAGTGTCTGACAAACCGAATGGTACACACAAAAATTCGTACTGTCCTTCGAGAGCCAAAAAAAGGTATATTTTGTACTGTTTGGGTCTATTGGTACATGAAAAAATCCATTTTTAAGATCAACGGAAGTGAAAACATTAGACTTTTTACCCAAAACTTCTTCTATCAATGATAAGAGAATCTAATCATTCATTATATTTCTATTAATTCTGCGGTAATCAACAGAGAATCTGTAATCGCCGTTTTTCTCTTCACACAAAACTATCAGCACTGCATAATGAGAACAAGGTTTAATAATTCCTTCTTTCAACCACTTTTGAAGATTTTCAACAACTTTTTGTCTAGCAAAAGGAAGTGAAGATAACGTTGGCTGACAGAAATATCATCATTTAACAAAGTAGTCATTTCAAATTCAGTGTCTTTAACTTTATGAAAATCCAGCGTAACTTTGACGAATTTCAGAATGTAAAACGTGTGCTCGAGCACTTCTATACACACATTGGTACTCTAAGTCAGAGGCCAACAGGTTTTACAATATTGCACCCGGGATTCGCAAAACCTCTTACGACTTCTTGCCGTCAACACACTATTTTGAATTTAATTACTCACGTCAAGTGACGTGTTACGAGAAGTTTTATAACGCTAGTAATATCCATTTGTTGCCACAAATTTTTTTGTCATAAATAAGTTTTTACTTCCAATAAAAAAATGAGGATTATATTTTTATTAATTTTCGGAAATATTTGTATTACATGTTCCTTAGAATAATTTATTTTGTGATTACATTCTACCTATCTAGTGAGAAATTTTTTTTATATTGTTCTAAATTAGTGGATATATTTTACTTTAAAGACATCCGTCGTGTTAAGATAGCTGCAAATTACATCTTTATTGCAGAGATCAAATTCGAAGCAGTATATATATATATATATATATATATATATATATATATATATATATATATATATATATATATATATATGAGTGAATCGTTTATCAATATATCGTAAAATATTGATATAATTTAAGTAACGCGATAACAATATTAAATTTCTGCTCTGCCGAGATATCCCAGTCTGAGGTATTGCTTTTCTCTCCCGTGCAATAACGTAGATCGCCAAAATACATCCTATATATTCTACACAAAATTATTTTTTTTTTCAAGTTATCCTTTCGTTTGACGCCCGCTTCCTGTATTTACTCACTTTTTTGATAAAACAAAAGCCAGAAAATTTGTTCCTGAAGATTATCCGGCTTCCTTCAAGGTATTCGGTAGAATATCCCAATATCTTGATAACGAAGCACCGAACATTCCACAGCTCTCAATTGGAGGAGATAACTTGCCATTTCTTGCACTCGTTTATCAGATTAAGATTGTGATATGTCAAAGGTGTTGATATTGATAGTTTAATCACAGTAGTCAACTGTCGACAACGAAGCACTCCGGTCAAGAATGGAAAAGCCACTGCTCGCAATTGTCACTGGTTTATTGGAATAATATCCAGATATATCAAAGACAGCTTGATCGAAACAGTTAGCGATTAAGCACACAAATATTCAAGCTATATGACGTTGTCTATCTATAAAGTATTTATAGCTTTGTCAGACGCCCACTAACTGTATTCTTGCTGTGTTAAGCTTACATCCTACTACATTAGTTTTGGAGGAATTTAGCACCTTTTAATTTGTTAATATTAAGCCATTCGCCTCAAGTTTATCATTTCACATGTGTTTTATGAAATTTTTAAAATTCTAAACAGAACACATAATTTAAAGTTTTAATTTCTGTTACAGGATCACAGGATGCAGTGGTTACAGAACTTCCTGGGCTGAGCGCTCTAGTTTTGCAATGCATGGGAGTTTGGCTACACTAGTGCTGTATTAAAAACAATTTGTCACGCAACTTCGACAAAAGCTGACACTCTACATCTTTAGCTATATCAGCAATTCGAAGGGCAAACGTATCATTTGAAAGATTTATAGACTGCAATTGTTTTGCAAAATTATCTCCAAACATAATTTCTACAATCTTAATTGCGGCTGGCAAAATAAGCTCTTCACCAGTGGTGTGAGGCTTTTTACATCTGGCTATTTTATGTGAAACTTTGTAAAAGGCAATTAAAGCTTTTTCATTCCCAGACAAAAATTTTTTAAACAATGATTTTTGCTTTTCATATTATTTTAATTTTTATTCGAAGAATTCTTTGGGTTCATTTACGTACTCACTATGAAGCGTTTCCAAATGTCGTTTAAGTTTATTAGGTTTCAATGCTGTCTGACGCCAACATTGAGCAAATGATACACAGGGGCCTTTCTCCTTCATTTACTTCAGTACTAGTGAACCCAAAGTTTAAGTATTCTTGAGAATATTTTCTTGATTTTATTTTCGGAACCAAGCTCGTCTGTGTACTTATTGATGCTTGTCTACCGTCTAATGCTCTCTTATGCCAGCTTAAAAATGTGTCCATGATTCTGCATAAGTCTGGTGAATATTTAACAAGGTGAATTGCAATTACACGAAAATATATATAACATATACATTCAGAATACATTCAATAGCGATAGATGGATCGACTCGAATGAGATTGTCTGGATTTGAAATTGGCGTCATAGAACTTTCTCCTTTTCCCTATGAGAAAACATTTGTTCACATCTGCGCATGCTCCTAACTTAACTTTTAAGCTTACCAGACAAATTCCAGACAAATCAAAACTTCTCGCGAAACCGTGAGAATACCCGACATGGCGGGACGCAAGAGCAATAAAAAGGCATAGGATTCTTGTTTTTTCAATACTGAGGATCGGTGTTGTAAAATGTCAATAAATTTCCGTATTCTTGGTAATTTATAAAGTTTAAAATTAAGGTTGTAGTGTAGGTTTAGCGCCAAAATACTCAAAATACATTATTATTCTATACATTTTATTGTATGCGGTGGGGAGGGAGGCGCGATGAAAATTATGATTGAAAATTGGGCCGTGAATACGAAAAGGTTGAGAAACACTGTTCTACTGTGTTCACTTGCTGTGTTCATTTTGATATCAATAACCGATTCATAACAATAAACGAAATTCAAAATTTGATACATTTACCCCCCCCTTTAATTCACACGTACTAAATTTCATAACAAAATGAAAAAAACTCACTTTACATTTATGTACTGTATATATTATCCTTTGAAAAATAAGAATTGTATACATAATTTTAAAAAAAATATCGATTGTTGACAGTCTACATTTTTCTCTAAGAATTTCATTGATAAATTGTTCGTAATCATAATCAACCTATCATAAAGAATTAAGAGCAGATCCCACTGTATAATATAAAACCTGATGCTGCCATTCAAAGCTGTTAATTTCTCAATATCAAATAGAAAATTTACCAATCCAGAGTCAGTGGACCAAGCTTGCAGTCTATTGATAGACGAGCATAACTTACACTACAAAATATATCGTATTCATAAAATGAATCTCGTGAATTAGCAGTCTTAACAATTTATCTCGTTCGTCTTAGAATGCGAACATTTTATTTTAATTAAATACTTTCTTCCAAAAAATAGTGGAAATACTTTCATTTTTTTAGAAAGTTTTCTATGAGATACTCATTGTAATAATTTGTTTGTTGATATTATTCTATCCAATTGGTTTTATGTGTATAAATACACAAGAACA
Organism: Pardosa pseudoannulata; assembly: GCA_032207245.1. Taxonomy (NCBI): domain Eukaryota; kingdom Metazoa; phylum Arthropoda; class Arachnida; order Araneae; family Lycosidae; genus Pardosa; species Pardosa pseudoannulata. Next base: position 107,498,537 of record CM063497.1, on the reverse strand, counting down.
CAGGATATATATATATATATATATATATATATATATATATATATATATATATATATATATATAGATATTATATATATATATATATTTATATATATATATATACATATATATACATATATATATATATATATATATATATATATATATATATATATATATATATATATATATATATATATATATATATATATATATATATATATATATATATATACATATATATATACATATATATATATATATATATATATATATATATACATATATATACATATATATATATATATATATATATATATATATATATATATATACATATATATATATATATATATATATATATATATATATATATATATATATATATATATATATATATATATATATATATATATATACAATGGACTCCGCTTAATGTGATAAGTTTGGGACACCACGATACTGATAACAATAAATGATATTCAAAATTGGATAAATTTACCCCCCCTTTAATTCACCTGTACTAAATTACAAAACAAAATGAAAAAACACACGTTACATTTATGTACTGTATATATTATCTTTTGCAAAAAATGAATTGTATAAATAATTTAAAAAATGGATAAATTGTTAACTGTCTACAATTTTTTCTAAGAAGCTCATTGATAAATTGTTCGGAATCATAATCAACCTGTCATAAAGATTTAAAATTTCTGTCTTTTGTTTTAATGTTAATTCATTTCGCTTTCTGGCTTCCATATCGACAAGCTGCATGTAAGCGAGCAAGGCATAAAATGTGAATGCGCTCCTTCTCAGTTCCGAAAAAAGGTGTTGCCTTCTGCTTATGTGACAACCATTGACTGCCAGTAGGATGTGCGTATTTCTTAAAAATACCAGTAGAATATAATAACCCACTCCTTTGTTCATTCTCCATTTCTCTAGATGGAAGTGGGAGAATTCTCGAAAATTTAATCAACAGCGAAGGGAAACAAAAGAATGGGTTCCTTCTCAATATATTGGGAATGTTTTTTGCCAGTTAAAATGAGGTTCGAAAACTGATCTCATTAACCGATGTAACGATCACATAAAGCAATAATTTTGACATACAAATGAATAGAAAAAATTTGGGACCAAGTCATTTCATAACAATAAGCAATTGATAACATTAACCGCTATCACATTAAGTGGAGCCCACTGTATATATATATTCAAAATATTATTCTAAAGTAAGTAATTAAATAAAATAAGCATATAACTTCAAATGCATGAAAGCGCTGTTTAAACTTGTGAACAACTTCAAAACTATTTCTGGCTAGGTAACAGCCATTTTTTTAATTTTTTGTGTAAGTAATATCAAAATACTTAAAAGTCTTTCATTAGCTTGTTTAAGATAAGTGTTGTATCATATTGTAACTGTACGAAATTTTAAAGGATGTCTATGAATCTTGGGAATTATAACTAAATAAGGAATCAAACATAATAAAATTTGATTACAAGACATGCAAGATTATTAAGGGGTATGATTTTGTTATACAAATGTTGCTGAGAATGATTAACTCGACAATCAATGTCTGTGTTATCGTTTACAGACTTTAGGAAATCACAATAAAACTTTTATGTTGATGATATTTTTATCGGCTTTTTCAATGATATGAAGTTGACACTTGATTTATCCTGATGGCTTGGTACAAGTTGAAACGGATAAAAATGATGAAGGAAGTTTAAATTTTTTAGATATAAGCTTATATATTGTTAACTCTCTAAACGAACCGTTTAGCACATACAATTCCGCCAAACCGATGATGTTTTCAAAGCGGTTGTCACATACAATTTTCAACCTCCAAAAACGTTCCGAAAATGGATGTAATGTACATTTCTGCCAATACTTTCTCCCATGGAATTTTGAGGTAGGAGGGTCAGGTAGATTGTTTAGGAACTGCACCCCTCTTTGACTAACATTTATTGAGGGATGCACCCCTTACCCCCTGAGTCACAAAGACGCTCATAGCTTTTCATGGCTTTGTAAATCTCTATTTCGAAGTATTTCGTTTGCTGTAAAAGATGTATCTCTAATTCCACCACTTAAATATCTTGGATGACTTTTGTAAAAAATATAAATAAGTGCTTCAAAAATATTTTTTATTTGTACTTTTAGAATCCATTATTTCCAATGGGATTTACTTCGAGACTTGACGAGCTTTATGTGTATTAAAAATTAACAATCTGAAATATCTATTTATATATCTATTTATAATCGGACGTAGAGGGACAATAACGAGGTTGGGTTTCTCGTATTCCATTCTAGTCGACTAAAGGGGAAGTAAATAATCAAAGAACCGTTTAGCCACAGACACAGTAAACCTTTAGCATATTTTCGAAGACTTTTTTCCTCGATATGTTCCAGTCGGAGGGTTTATGGTAATTTTCAATATAAATTATTTGATAAACGTGATAGCTATTTGTTTGAAGCTAGCCGGGTTGCTTTTGGGAATACATGTTTAAACTTAACAATTAATTTTTTGATTAGATTGATTAGATTAAATAGTCACGTCAGTGCAATGGATAGACGTGTAATACAGTTTATAAAACAGTTTCATAATAGAGGGTTTCCAACTAGGTTTTTCTTATATATATTTAAAAAAAATTTCAATTTAACTGTAACCATATACCTTAAAAGATTTCATCTCAATTTCAAAGCGCTCTTTAACTGAGTGTAGACACGTTTCGTCTACTCTTTCAGCTTTGTATGTTATGATAATCAATGCTTTGGTTTAGCTTGGAGTTTCCTTATGACTTCCCCCCCCCCTTTTTATACATTTTTTACTTTTTTACATTATTTAACGTTCGTTTTCTATTTTGAATACTATTTTAGAATTCGTATGATGTTTCCGACACCTGGGAGAGTTGTTGTTGTGTAAATTCGGTTTAAACGAGTGGGGTTGATGTCAGCTCCTTCCAGTCTCTTCGAAACATCATTTCTCTGGTTGTTTTTAGTCCATTTCCTTAGTGGTTTCATTTTTTCGGTCTTCTTCAATTTCTCTAATAGTATTATATATATATATATATATATATATATATATATATATATATATATATATATATATATATATATATATATATATATATATATATATATATATATATATGTGTATATATATATATATATACATATATATATATATATATATATATATGTATATATATATATATATATATATATATATATATATATATATAACCTGAATTTTTTGCATGTATACATATACTTACTAATTTAAAGCAATATATTATTAAATATATTGCGCTGCGTTTGTATTAACTACAAAATCATCGTTCATGGTATGACATATTCATATTACCTCTTTATTGAATAGGTTTCTTGTCAAATTTGACCTGTTTAAATATATATATATACAATTTTATATATATATATATATATATATATAATTAGTTTACTATAGTTTTTTCCATAAATATACTAATTGTGTTTGTTTACATTCATCGTTAAAAATTTGTACTCCCCATATATTTAAGCAATAGAAATTTCTAACATTAATTGAAAACAAAGAAAATAAACATAGGCTAACGTTTTATTTAAAAGCTAATATTACATTAAACAATGTTTATTTTTCAGTTGTTTGAGCTAGGTTATCCTATAATTTCAAGATGGATGGGTTTTGCTACACGGAGCTTATGAGACTGCTAAGACAGCATTGTCATATTTTGCCCTCCTGTAGCAAAACAGCAGACCGTAGCGATCCAAAACAAAGCATACCTGAATTGTCAGATACTGCCAAGGTTTTCACTAAAGTTCACACTGAAACTGAAACACACTTCTCATAAAATATTTTGATTTTTCATTTCATTTATCAGGTGACCTTAATCGTGTCTTAATAGGAATTATTTATAACAGTAAATCAGAAATTATTTTAAATGTATTAGTTTTACATATCTGTCACACATACTTTATCTCCAGATGAGCGTAAATAGCAGCTGTATGGAGTGTCTACCCTATTTATCCAGTACGAATATTTTTTATAAGGTATATGTAAAAACAAATAGCCGCTCTTAATTCATATTGCATACTTCCTAAGCTGCTGCTTTATCTACACTCAAGAGCCAAAATATTATATACTTATATATGTACATACATATGACTATATATATATATATATATATATAAACATATATATATACATATATATATATATATATATATATATATATATATATATATATATGTATGTATGTATGTATACATATATGTATATATATATACATATATACATACATACACACACACACACACACACACATATATATATATATATATATATATATATATATATATATATATATATATATATATATATATATATATATATATATATATATACATATATATATATGTATATACATATATATATATATATATATATATATATATATATATATATATATATATACATATATATATATATATATATATATATATATATATATATATATATATATATATATATATATATATATTATACACATATATACATATATATATATATATATATATATATATATATATATATATATATATATATATATATATATATATATTATACACATACATACACACACACGTATATTTGTATATATGCATACATATATACGTGCATCCCTATATAAAGTATATTTTCTTCTTTCCAAAAATGTTTCATGAGCAGCTAAATTTGTGATTAAAGTACATACTTCTATCTTTTATTTTACCTTGCGGATACATGTGCTCTCTTTAAAATTTGATGTCATAAATTTATTTCAGAATAAATGTAATGTTTTCTCTTTTTCCACCTCAACCAGATTTCACAGCATGTCTAAGAGTTAACAAACCAGACTTATCCCGATTTCATACATCGGTCATAACCAGAAGCCTCTAATCCTCCCAAGTGAAAATTGAAATCTGTGGTAATTTCTGTGTTGCTTTTATATTTGTTCATTGTTTGACAAAATTCATATTACAATTGCTCATAAATTTTGGATATTATTTTGCATTTGTTAATTTGGAACTTAATTTTGAAACTAATTTAAAATCGGATTTCACAAAGGTACATTCTCATTCTTTATAAATAATATTTTCATGCAAAATACTGATAAATTTTTAAGAGAATATGTAAGTTTCTCTTATTAAAAATACAATTTTCTGTATGTAAATTTTTATTTTTATGTTTTACATCTTTCAAATAAAGTTTCACACTTTAGATAACAATATCGTTTAACATTGGAGAGAGTATATTTTTATTCGATTTTCTATTGATACAAAGGTTTTCGAATGTGTCGTTCTTTCGCATTGCAGGGGTGAATTAAAAGAGGGTGGAGTTGATTTTCCGAGTGACCGCCGACGAAAGGGAATGATTGTTAGATGAAGATTCTTTTTTCGAAAGTTATCAGTTTTCGAGAGCTGACAGCTGAAGAAAGGAGAAAGGAGAGTCTAACGTTATCTGACAGAGAAGGCTCCGGGACTTTGAAAATGATTTGCCTTGAATTTAATTATATAATCTTGTAAATAAATTTTTTTTGTATTGTCCACTAAGCTTTGAAAGGAGTAATTTCATGAAAAAATATTAAAAACTTTTTGAGATAATATTCACGTTACATTGGAAAAAAAAGCAATTAATGAAAAATCAAGTTAAAGTTTTGTAAATAAAAGTGTTTACAGTATGTAACTCACAGGTGGTGTCGTGGGACCATGTATAAAACAAAGCCTGTGTGACCTGACCACCTATATAATATATAATCGTGAAAAAAAGTTTCTTGTATTGTGCATTAAGCTTTGAAAGGAGTAATTTCATGAAAAAATATTAAAAACTTTTTGAGATAACATGCACGTTACATTAAAAAAAAAGAAATTAATGAAAAATCAAGTTAAATAACAAGAAAGGATTTATTGTATATAACAACTCGAATTTTCTTTTATCGAAAAATATTCTTATTGTTTAGAAATGACATAAAATCTTCGTAGAATTTATCGTTGCTACAAATAATCTGTGTGGAATAGATATTGCAACGATCATTTTGAATATAAGATCTTAAATGGTTATCCAGGCTCAATTTCAGTAAGTCAAGTTCGAAAACGTAATTGTCCTGAAAAAACTGAGTTGTAGTCCCGATTAAACTTTCCATAAAATATAAAAAAATTCTTTACCTTCTAAAAATTTTCGGAGCACATATTCGGATTGCACATATCTTCAGTAAGATGTTTGGTTTGATTTGGTTTTGGAACGCTACGGTCTACTTTTGCAACACGAGGGTTAATGAGACCGGGACCTACTGCTTAAAGCCGATTCCGAACGGCTACGAATATCCATTCCATAGTGGGATTCGAACCCACGAACTCCGGTTCCGAAGGCCAGCACCCTAACCATTCGGCCATCGTTCGGCCTCCAACAAGATGAAAAGTTGTAAAAGGGATATAATAAGGAGTTATAAAGGAGTCATAAGAAGTAAATCAATGTTAAAGATGCCAGTTACAGTAAAATAATGATTAAATGATAAAAGTTGAATTAAATAATGAGGAATTTTCACGTTTTCTAAATTTGATTTTAAACGATAGAAGACAAAAAAGTAAGCAGGACAGTAGCTATTTTTCTTTCATTTGAGGGCCTAATGAGTGATTTCTAATGGGTTTTATAGCGGACTCTTTAACGTCTCTCAAAAACGATACTTTTTCTCCGCCGAGTTTGTGACGTCATCGTTCATGTAAACACCGAGCGCCTATGCTGTTTACATGTTAAAAGTCGACTTTTAAATTTGTTTTTGTGTAAAGTATCGCATATAATAGAAATTTTTTTGTTATGTCTGGCATTAAAAAATCATACTCTAAATATTGTATTGTGCCACTCTGTAAAAATACAACTAATTGCAATGAGAAGATATTTTTCAGCGTCCCGAAAGACCCACATACACGTAAAATCTGGACAACTGAGATGAAAAGGGAGGAGAAATTAAACCTCAAATTATCATATAAATCATCTCTATGGGTTTGTGAAGACCATTTTTCGGTAAATAAATGCTTGCATTTGTTTAAATATTACTAATTTAGAACAATTAAAGTATATAAAATACATCTATACCTTTAAAAGGATTGTTGATTAACCACTGCTATTTAACTTTTAAAACTGCTAATTTTCGAGTATTATCACATTCAAGTACAATAAATATTTTATAAAGCATATAAATATCGAAAAACATATAAATATCTAAAGCATATAATTATCTAATAAATAACTTGGGGGAGGGGAAAGTTATGTATTTTCAATGTATTATAAATATTTTCTTCAGATATGCATACTTTCTTGTGTATCAAATGTAACAGTGATATTTTTCGATTAAATTGGTGACTAATTTGAAAAAAAAAGTATAATATTTTTAAAATACTTAATAATTATATTACTTTAAAAATTAAATTTAATTTGAGAAATTTTATACATTTTTTAATTTGACATTAATATTAAAGGCAATAAAATTGTATTGCTATTTAAAAATGTATAAATAATTAAGTAAAGCCGTTTAAAGATTTTAAATTTCTTTTCATCATATTTAAAATATCTAAGAATTGATTTTGTTTTGGTTTGGTTTTGGAGTGCTACGGTCTACTTTTTGCAACACGAAGGCTAATGAGACCGGTCTCACAATAAATACCTCCTCTAATTTTTATTTTAATATTACATCCGTCTCTATTTATAAAAAACGATGCTACTACAAATGTGTGTGTATATGATATATGTATATTTATTTGACTTGTTTGTGTTTACAAACAAAAGAGCTGTGTTTAGCATGAATAAAGTATTAATACATGTTAAGTAAAATTGGAAAAAAATATAAATGATTTTACATAACTTTGGGTTTTAATTCCTCGTATTTCTGCTCCCATAAAATCCGGGTTTTTTGCTAAGAAAGAAAACATTGACATGCTGTCAATTTTCGGGAGGTTGTCTGATTGTCTTTTGGTAAATCCAGGTAGAAGAGACATTTATGACAAATTGAGATAACTAAGCTATCTAGATCGATAAACTAAACCTTCAGGTTTAAATAAAAATAAATTTTGATAGCTAGAAAATTTCAGGAACTTGCAAAAACAAAATCGGAAAATAGTGCGCGCTTAAAAGCAATACAAAAATATTGGTCTGCATGAACGATGACATCACAACCAATCACGGAGCGTTTTGATGTCACGTGATTTTCGCTTAACTTTAAAATAAATTTTTTAAATGATGGACCCAGTTTTTTACATTTTTGAGAACATTTTTGGAATCTACGAGTCTGAAATTATCAGAAAAACACTAAGTTGTTCGAATCCCCCACATGTGCAAATTCCTCATTAAAGATAATTTATAAAGTTGAATTAAATAATTAAAGATAAATAACAAAAAATTGATATAATGATAATGACTAAATATGAGAAAATATGCGATTAAATAAGTTTAAAACTGAGAAATGCGACTAAATATGAGTAAATATGAGTAAAATAATAGAATAAGACAGAAAAACATCAAACAGGATTACAATCGCAATTCGGATCCAGGCACACTACCACTAGAATTTCACAGAGAATAAAGTGGGTGGAGCTTAATCTCCTCATTAAGGGGGCTAAATTAGCCCACAATTTTTAGTTCTCTTGTATGAAACTTAAAATATTTTATAGTTTAGGTACATTATATAATTATGGGGAAAGAGCCTATTATTCAGAAGTTCCAAAAGTTTGATAGGAGGCGATAAAGCAAAAATATTAAAAAGTGGATGTCCATATGAAACGCTAAATGAGGTTTTTGGTTTTTGGTTTGGAGCGCTACGGTCTACTTTTTGCAACACGAGGGCTACGCTAAATGAGGAATTTGCACATGTGGGGGATTTTCTGATAATTTCAGACTCGTAGATTCCAAAAATGTGCTCAAAAATGTAAAAAAACTGGGTCCATCATTTAAAAAATTAATTTTAAAGTTAAGCGAAAATCACGTGACATCAAAACGCTCCGTGATTGGTTGTGATGTCATCGTTCATGCAGACCAATATTTTTGTATTGCTTTTAAGCGCGCACTATTTTCCGATTTTGTTTTTGTAAGTTCCTGAAATTTTCTAGCTATCAAAATTTATTTTTATTTAAACCTGAAGGTTTCTTTATCGATCTAGATAGCTTAGTTCTCAATTTGTCATAAATGTCTCTTCTACCTGGATTTACCAAAGGACAATCAAACAACCTCTCGAAAATTGACAGCATGTCAATGTTTTCTTTCTTGGTAAAAAATTCGGATTTTATGGGAGCAGAAATACGAGGAACTAAAACACAAAGGTATATAAAATCATTTATATTTTTTTCCAATTTTACTTAACATGTATTAATACTTTATTCATGCTAAACACAGCTCTTTTGTTTGTAAACACAAACAAGTCAAATAAATATACGCATATCATATACACACACATTTGTAGTAGCATCGTTTTTTATAGAGACGGATGTAATATTAAAATAAAAATTAGAGGAGGTATTTATTGTGAGACCGGTCTCATTAGCCTTCATGTTGCAAAAAGTAGACCGTAGCACTCCAAAACCAAACCAATTTTTAGATATTTTAAATATGATGAAAAGAAATTTAAAATCTTTAAACGGCTTTACTTAATTATTTATACATTTTTAAATAGCAATACAATTTTATAGCCTTTAATTAATGTCAAATTAAAAAATATATATCAAATTTCTCAAATTAAATTTAATTTTTAAAGTAATATCATTATTAAGTATTTTAAAAATATTATACTTTTTTCAAATTAGTCACCAATTTAATCAAAAAATATCACTGTGTTTTCATACACAAGAAAGTATGCATCTCTGAAGAAAATATTTATAATACCTTGAAAATACATAACCTTCCCCTCCCCCGAGTTATTTATTAGATAATTATATGCTTTAGATATTTATATGTTTTTCGATATTTATATGCTTTATAAAATATTTATTGTACTTGAACTCTGTGATAATACTCGAAAATTAGCAGTTTCAAAAGTTAAATAGCAGTGGTTAATCAACAATCCTTTTAAAGGTATAGATGTATTTTTATATACTTTAATTGTTCTAAATTAGTAATATTTAAACAAAAGCAAGCATTTACTTACCGAGAAATGGTCTTCACAAACCCATAAAGATGATTTATATGATAATTTGGGGTTTAATTTCTCATCCCTTTTCATCGCAGTTGTCCAGATTTTACGTGTATGTGGGTCTTTCGGGACGCTGAAAAATATCTTCTCATTGCAATTAGTTGTTGTATTTTTACAGAGTGGCACAATACAATATTTAGAGTATGATTTTTTAATGCCAGACATAACAAAAAAATTTCTATTATATGCGATACTTTACACAAAAACAAATTTAAATGTCGCCTTTTAACATGTAAACAGCATAGGCGCTCGGTGTCTACATGAACGATGACGTCACAAACTCGGCGGAGAAAAAGTATCGTTTTTGAGAGACGTTAAAGAGTCCGCTATAAAACCCATTAGAAATCACTCATTAGGCCCCCAAATGAAAGAAAAATAGCTACTGTCCTGCTTACTTTTTTGTCTTCTATCGTTTAAAATCAAAATTAGAAAACGTGAAAATTCCTCATTGGAGTCAATGGGCGTAGCAGAAGGCTCAATATGGCATCACAATGGAAAGATAACGCTAAATCTAAGAGAAAATATGATGTAATTTAATAAGAAATTTGGAAATATATTAAGATTAATAAGAAAATATAAGTTGTAATGATACCATAGTATAAGATTAATAAAATGAGGTTATCTAACCATCAGAAGCATATCCGGCATCGAAAGTATTAGCGAGAAGTTCAAATATTTCGTATAGTTTTGTAAAAGTGTCCTTGGACGACTTTATAATTTTAGACATATTCTTAAGGTTGGCTACAATATCGGAAATATTGTAGCCTTTCATAATTTCCTTTAAAGTTTGAAGGAGTTATAAAAGTGATGACGTTTCAGAAGAATTTACAGAGATTTAAAGATTCTACTCCTTACAGTTTTTAAACTCTTCTACAGACAACACTCTCACTCCTACGTCCCCCTCTGAGATTCTCATCTACCTGAGGAAACTCAAAAAGAATAAGGCTCCTGGTGTTGATTTTATCTCCACTAATATGCTTATCCATCTTCCAGCTAACTTTTTAATCTCCCTCACCTTTATTATCAATAGTTTACTCAATCTAAACTATTTTCCCAACGTCTGGAAGAAAGCGGTTGTGGTACCCCTGCCGAAGCCGGGACTCGACCACACCGTCCCCTCTAATTTTCGTCCAATCAGCCTTTTGTCGGGTATTTCAAAAGTCTATGAATATATCTTAGCTCAGCGCATGGACGAGTTCTGCAATACTTATATCATTCGACCGGAACAATTTGGTTTCCGTCGTAAGCACTCCACACAACATGAGCTCTGGAGGGTTGCAGAACTAATTCATGCTGCAAACGCAGTTAAACACGTTACTGCTGCTATATTTATAGACATTGCGAAAGCATTCGACAAAATCTGGTTGGAACGGCTAATTTTTAAGCTCATAAACTTAAATTTCCCCCCCCCCCCAGCTTATTAAAATTTTCTCTCATTATCTTCAAAATCGTGAGTTCGTTGTCAGAGTTAACAACACTCTCTCAACACCTCGACCTATTCTCTCAGGGGTTCCTCAGGGTAGCTTACTTGGCCCTAAACTGTTCAACGTTTATATTAATGATATGCCATCTGATCCACATATCGAGCTCTGCCTCTACGCAGATGACACAGCCATCCTCTCCCGATACAAACAAACACGTTGTGCGTTCTCTACTATTCGGAATTATCTTAAAATTTATGAACATTGGCTTTCTTGCTGGCGTATCAAGGTAAATCCAACTAAATGTGCTGCCATGTTTTTCACTCAGAAAAATGTTTCTAATTTTATTAATCACAATAATTTTAAACTTTACGATGAAGATATTCCCTGGGAGTCTTCCTATAAATACCTAGGTGTTACCCTAGATTCAAAATTAAATTGGAGACTTCATATCGAAAACACTGTTCGAAAAATGAAGGCTGCAATTGGCACTCTAAATTTATATCTCAATTATCGAAGTCGCCTGCATACGAAAACAAAGTTATTGTTATATAAAAGTTATATCAGACCCATAATGACTTATGGTTGTCCTGTATGGGGAACTGCCGCTCTTACCCATCTCAAGAGTCTTCAAGTTGTCCAAAATTCTGTCCTTAAAAAATGTGTTTCTGCTCCTTGGTACGTGAGGAATGATATGATTCATAATAATCTTAAAGTCAGGCCAATTCTACCTGAGTTCAAAAGACTTGCGCTGCGCTTTCACCGTAGCATTGACTTTATTCAGAATCCTGTACTTCACAATCTTCCTGTGTATAATCCTGCTGTTCCTAGCTCGGCAAAGAGGCCTAGAGCATTGTTATATCGTCCTGATATGGCTCTTCCCCCTTCTAAGCGAAGGAGAGGAGAATAATGCATTTTTTGTTGTCTTTAACTTTGCTTTTTTTCACTCAATATTACATGTCCGAGTGGCACGCTCGGTAGTGCGTCCGCTCATTCCTGCACTCTCCTGTGGTTGATGGTTCGATCCCCGGTCACACAACCGGCAATTTTTCCAAATTTTATGTTTTTAAGTGTATTAATATTTTAAATTGATTTCACCTATTTTTTTATTTGTGAAGTACCGTTTTCTTTATTTTTTGGCTTATTTTATCTATATTTTTCCAATTTTTTGGGTATCATATCATTCCGCTACTTTGCTTTAGCTTTTTTGTTTTTGTATTGTATCGTCTTGTTTTATGTTAAAAAAAATATTAAAAAAACTGAAAAAAAATGCTTAATAAAAAATTTAAAATTTTATAACAACCAAAAACAGATCTTTTTGTTAGTGCTGTCACTTTTGCTAATTTTTATTTGTTGTACCAAGTTGCATTTCTTATAGTCCCTATTTTTGTTTATTGTTTTACCTATCTATGTAATTACTGAGCAACATGTTGTAGAATCTGTATAACTCTGTTAACCATCCCTTATGGTCACTGTCAAGGTTACAGTCTAATTATCCTTTAATTAGACAACGCGTTGGTTACTCATGATTTTTTATGAGAACGTACTCACCTCCTCGCTCTCTCGTGAACGGGAGCGTATTAAATTTTTGTTTGGATTACTTTTTTCCTAGAGGCCTAAATTTATGTTTTGATCTATTCACGTTCGGAGGTTAAAGTGAAGACGTTCTACTTCGCTAGGTACTCCGTTAACCCAATTACCTTGACCTTGACTTTGATTCTACTCCTCATTAGAAATTTCGCTAATAGATTGCGCAGTATATTCAGTAATTTTGTTTTCAGTTACGACTTTAGATTTTGATTTAGTAGATTAGTTTTTGATGGTTTACAGCTTCTAGCCGGAACTTCAGGGACATCTAAACATTGAGAAATTGAATTAGTATCCGGAGTGATCTCAGGAAT
>CM063497.1:107419745-107484930 GCA_032207245.1 Pardosa pseudoannulata | reverse complement strand
ATAGAAATTTCTAACATTAATTGAAAACAAAGAAAATAAACATAGGCTAGCGTTTCATTTAAAAGCTAATATTACATTAAACAATGTTTATTTTTCAGCTGTTTTAGCTAGGTTATCCTATAATTTCAAGATGGATGGGTTTTGCTACACTGAGCTTATGAGACTGCTGAGACAGCATTGTCATATTTTGCCCTCCTGTAGCAAAACAGCAGACCGTAGCGATCCAAAACAAAGCATACCTGAATTGTCAGATACTGCCAAGGTTTTCACTAAAGTTCACACTGAAACTGAAACATACTTCTCATAAAATATTTTGATTGTTCATTTTATTTATCAGGTGACCTTAATCGTGTCTTAATAGGAATTATTTTTAACAGTAAATCAGAAATTATTTTAAATGTATTAGTTTTACATATCTGTCACACATATTTTATCTCCAGATGTGCTTAAATAGCAGCTGTATGGAGTGTCTACCCTATTTATCCAGTACGAATATTTTTTATAAGGTATATGTAAAAACAAATAGCCGCTCTTAATTCATGTTGCATACTTCCTAAGTTGCTGCTTTATCTACACTCAAGAGCCAAAATATTATATACATATATATGTATATACATATGCATATATATGTATACATATATACATATGTATATACATATGACTATATATATATATGTATGTATACATATATGTATATGTATATGCATATATATGTATACATATATGTATATATATATATATATATATATATATATATATATATATATATATATATATATATATATATATATTTATATATATACATATGACTATATACATATACATATATGTATATACATACATATATGTATATGTATATACATAGACAGTATATACATACATATATATATATATATATATATATATATATATATATATATATATATATATATATACACATATATACATATTTTACATATATACATATATATATATATATATATTTATATATATATATATATATATATATACATATATATATATATATATATATATATATATATATATATTATACACATACATACACACACACATATATTTGTATATATGCATACATATATACGTGCATCCCTATATAAAGTATATTTTCTTCTTTCCAAAAATGTTTCATGAGCAGCTAAATTTGTGATTAAAGTACATACTTCTATCTTTTATTTTACCTTGCGAATACATGTACTCTATTTAAAATTTGATGTCATAAATTTATTTCAGAATAAAAGTAATGTTTCCTTTTTTTCCACCTCAACCAGATTTGACAGCATGTCTAAGAGTTAACAAACCAGACTTATCCCGATTTCATACATCGATCATAACCAGAAGCCTCTAATCCTCCCAAGTGAAAATTGAAATCTGTGGTAATTTCTGTGTTACTGGTATATTTGTTCATTGTTTGACAAAATTCATATTACAATTGCTCATAAATTTTGGATATTATTTTGCATTTGTTAATTTGGAACTTAATTTTGAAACTAATTTAGAATAGGATTTCACAAAGGTACATTCTCATTCTTTATAAATAATATTTTCATGCAAAATACTGATAAATTTTTAAGAGAATATATAAGTTTCTCTTATTAAAAATACATTTTTCTGTATGTAAATTTTTATTTTCATGTTTTACATCTTTCAAATAAAGTTTCACATGTTAGATAACAATATCGTTTAACATTGGAGAGAGTATATTTTTATTCGATTTTCTATTGATACAAATGTTTTCGAATGTGTCGTTCTTTCGCAGGGCAGAGGTGAATTAAAAGAGGGTGGAGTTGATTTTCCGAGAGACCGCCGACGAAATGATTGTTAGATGAAGATTCTTTTTTCGAAAGTGATCAGGTTTCGAGAGCTGACAGCTGAAGAAAGGAGAAAGGAGAGTCTAACGTTAGCTGACAGAGAAGGCTCCGGGACTTTGAAAATGATTTGCCTTGAATTTAATTATATAATCTTGTAAATAAATTTTTTTGTATTGTCCACTAAGCTTTGAAAGGAGTAATTTCATGAAAAAATATTAAAAACTTTTTGAGATAATATTCACGTTACATTGAAAAAAAAAAAGCAATTAATGAAAAATCAAGTTAAAGTTTTGTAAATAAAAGTGTTTACAGTATGTAACTCACAGGTGGTGTCGTGGGACCATGTATAAAACAAAGCCTGTGTGACCTGACCACCTATATAATATATAATCGTGAAAAAAAGTTTCTTGTATTGTGCATTAAGCTTTGAAAGGAGTAATTTCATGAAAAAATATTAAAAACTTTTTGAGATAACATGCACGTTACATTAAAAAAAAAGAAATTAATGAAAAATCAAGTTAAATAACAAGAAAGGATTTATTGTATATAACAACTCGAATTTTCTTTTATCGAAAAATATTCTTATTGTTTAGAAATGACATAAAATCTTCGTAGAATTTATCGTTTCTACAAATAATCTATGTGGAATAGATATTGCAACGATCATTTTGAATATAAGATCTTAAATGGTTATCCAGGCTCAATTTCAGTAAGTCAAGTTCGAAAACGTAGCTTTTCCGAAAAAATTGAGTTGTAGACCAAAATAAACTTTCCATAAAATATAAAAAAATATTTACCTTCTAAAAATTTTTGGAGCACATATTCGGATTGCACATATCTTCAGTAAGATGTTTGGTTGATTTGGTTTTGGTTCGCTACGGTCTACTTTTGCAACACGAGGGTTAATGAGACCGGGACCTACTGCTTAAAGCCGATTCCGAACGGCTACGAATATCCATCCCATAGTGGGATTCGAACCCAGGAACTCCGGTTCCGAAGGCCAGCACCCTAACCATTCGGCCATCGTTCGGCCTCCAACAACATGAAAAGTTGTAAAAGGGATATAATAAGGAGTTATAAAGGAGTCATAAGAAGTAAATCAATGTTAAAGATGCCAGTTACAGTAAAATAATGATTAAATGATAAAAGTTGAATTAAATAATGAGGAATTTTCACGTTTTCTAATTTTGATTTTAAACGATAGAAGACAAAAAAGTAAGCAGGACAGTAGCTATTTTTCTTTCATTTGAGGGCCTAATGAGTGATTTCTAATGGGTTTTATAGCGGACTCTTTAACGTCTCTCAAAAACGATACTTTTTCTCCGCCGAGTTTGTGACGTCATCGTTCATGTAAACACCGAGCGCCTATGCTGTTTACATGTTAAAAGTCGACTTTTAAATTTGTTTTTGTGTAAAGTATCGCATATAATAGAAATTTTTTTGTTATGTCTGGCATTAAAAAATCATACTCTAAATATTGTATTGTGCCACTCTGTAAAAATACAACTAATTGCAATGAGAAGATATTTTTCAGCGTCCCGAAAGACCCACATACACGTAAAATCTGGACAACTGAGATGAAAAGGGAGGAGAAATTAAACCTCAAATTATCATATAAATCATCTCTATGGGTTTGTGAAGACCATTTTTCGGTAAATAAATGCTTGCATTTGTTTAAATATTACTAATTTAGAACAATTAAAGTATATAAAATACATCTATACCTTTAAAAGGATTGTTGATTAACCACTGCTATTTAACTTTTAAAACTGCTAATTTTCGAGTATTATCACATTCAAGTACAATAAATATTTTATAAAGCATATAAATATCGAAAAACATATAAATATCTAAAGCATATAATTATCTAATAAATAACTTGGGGGAGGGGAAAGTTATGTATTTTCAATGTATTATAAATATTTTCTTCAGATATGCATACTTTCTTGTGTATCAAATGTAACAGTGATATTTTTCGATTAAATTGGTGACTAATTTGAAAAAAAAGTATAATATTTTTAAAATACTTAATAATTATATTACTTTAAAAATTAAATTTAATTTGAGAAATTTTATACATTTTTTAATTTGACATTAATATTAAAGGCAATAAAATTGTATTGCTATTTAAAAATGTATAAGTAATTAAGTAAAGCCGTTTAAAGATTTTAAATTTCTTTTCATCATATTTAAAATATCTAAGAATTTATTTTGGTTTGGTTTGGTTTTGGAGTGCTACGGTCTATTTTTTGCAACACGAAGGCTAATGAGACCGGTCTCACAATAAATACCTCCTCTAATTTTTATTTTAATATTACATCCGTCTCTATTTATAAAAAACGATGCTACTACAAATGTGTGTGTATATGATATATGTATATTTATTTGACTTGTTTGTGTTTACAAACAAAAGAGCTGTGTTTAGCATGAATAAAGTATTAATACATGTTAAGTAAAATTGGAAAAAAAATATAAATGATTTTACATAGCTTTGGGTTCTAATTCCTCGTATTTCTGCTCCCATAAAATCCAGGTTTTTTGCCAAGAAAGAAAACATTGACATGCTGTCAATTTTCGGGAGTCTGTCTGATTGTCTTTTGGTAAATCCAGGTAGAAGAGACATTTATGACAAATTGAGATAACTAAGCTATCTAGATCGATAAAATAAACCTTCAGGTTTAAATAAAAATAAATTTTGATAGCTAGAAAATTTCAGGAACTTACAAAAACAAAATCGGAAAATAGTGCGCGCTTAAAAGCAATACAAAAATATTGGTCTGCATGAACGATGACATCACAACCAATCACGGAGCGTTTTGATGTCACGTGATTTTCGCTTAACTTTAAAATTAAATTTTTAAATGATGGACCCAGTTTTTTACGTTTTTGAGAACATTTTTGGAATCTACGAGTCTGAAATTATCAGAAAAACACTAAGTTGTTCGAATCCCCACATGTGCAAATTCCTCATTAAAGATAATTTATAAAATTTAATTAAATAATTAAAGATAAATAACAAAAATTTGATATAATGATAATGACTAAATATGAGAAAATATGCGATTAAATAAGTTTAAAACTGAGAAATGCGACTAAATATGAGTAAATATGAGTAAAATAATAGAATAAGACAGAAAAACATCAAACAGAATTACAATCGCAATTCGGATCCAGGCACACTACCACTAGAATTTCACAGAAAATAAAGTGGGTGGAGCTTAATCTCCTCATTAAGGGGGCTAAATTAGCCCACAATTTTTAGTTCTCTTGTATGAAACTTAAAATTTTTTATAGTTTAGGTACATTATATAATTATGGGGAAAGAGCCTATTATTCAGAAGGTCCAAAAGTTTGGTAGGAGGCGATAAAGCAAAAATATTAAAAAGTGGATGTCCATATGAAACGCTAAATGAGGAATTTGCACATGTGGGGGATTTTCTGATAATTTCAGACTCGTAGATTCCAAAAATGTTCTCAAAAATGTAAAAAACTGGGTCCATCATTTAAAAAATTAATTTTAAAGTTAAGCGAAAATCACG
This sequence comes from Pardosa pseudoannulata, assembly GCA_032207245.1. NCBI lineage: Eukaryota > Metazoa > Arthropoda > Arachnida > Araneae > Lycosidae > Pardosa > Pardosa pseudoannulata. The sequence goes on along the minus strand of CM063497.1, from coordinate 107,479,562 downwards.
TGACATCAAAACGCTCCGTGATTGGTTGTGATGTCATCGTTCATGCAGACAAATATTTTTGTATTGCTTTTAAGCGCGCACTATTTTCCGATTTTGTTTTTGCAAGTTCCTGAAATTTTCTAGCTATCAAAATTTATTTTTATTTAAACCTGAAGGTTTAGTTTATCGATCTAGATAGCTTAGTTATCTCAATTTGTCATAAATGTCTCTTCTACCTGGATTTACCAAAAGACAATCAGACAGCCTCCCGAAAATTGACAGCATGTCAATGTTTTCTTTCTTAGCAAAAAACCCGGATTTTATGGGAGCAGAAATACGAGGAACTAAAACCCAAAGGTATGTAAAATCATTTATATTTTTTTCCAATTTTACTTAACATGTATTAATACTTTATTCATGCTAAACACAGCTCTTTTGTTTGTAAACACAAACAAGTCAAATAAATATACATATATCATATACACACATTTGTAGTAGCATCGTTTTTTATAGAGACGGATGTAATATTAAAATAAAAATTAGAGGAGGTATTTATTGTGAGACCGGTCTCATTAGCCTTCGTGTTGCAAAAAGTAGACCGTAGCACTCCAAAACCAAACCAATTTTTAGATATTTTAAATATGATGAAAAGAAATTTAAAATCTTTAAACGGCTTTACTTAATTATTTATACATTTTTAAATAGCAATACAATTTTATTGCCTTTAATATTAATGTCAAATTAAAAAATATATAAAATTTCTCAAATTAAATTTAATTTTTAAAGTAATATCATTATTAAGTATTTTAAAAATATTATACATTTTTCAAATTAGTCACCAATTTAATCAAAAAATATCACTGATTTGATACACAAGAAAGTATGCATCTCTGAAGAAAATATTTATAATACCTTGAAAATACATAACCTCCCCTCCCCCGAGTTATTTATTAGATAATTATATGCTTTAGATATTTATGTTTTTCGATATTTATATGCTTTATAAAATATTTATTGTACTTGAACTCTGTGATAATACTCGAAAATTAGCAGTTTCAAAAGTTAAATAGCAGTGGTTAATCAACAATCCTTTTAAAGGTATAGATGTATTTTTATATACTTTAATTGTTCTAAATTAGTAATATTTAAACAAAAGCAAGCATTTACTTACCGAGAAATGGTCTTCACAAACCCATAAAGATGATTTATATGATAATTTGGGGTTTAATTTCTCATCCCTTTTCATCGCAGTTGTCCAGATTTTACGTGTATGTGGGTCTTTCGGGACGCTGAAAAATATCTTCTCATTGCAATTAGTTGTTGTATTTTTACAGTGTGGCACAATAAAATATTTAGAGTATGATTTTTTAATGCCAGACATACCAAAAAAATTTCTATTATATGCGATACTTTACACAAAACAAATTTAAAAGTTGCTTTTTAACATGTAAACAGCATAGGCGCTCGGTGTCTACATGAACGATGACGTCAAAAACTCGGCGGAGAAAAAGTATCGTTTTTGAAAGACGTTAAAGAGTCCGCTATAAAACCCATTAGAAATCACTCATTAGGCCCCCAAATGAAAGAAAAATAGCTACTGTCCTGCTTACTTTATTGTCTTCTATCGTTTAAAATTAAAATTAGAAAACGTGAAAATTCCTCATTGGAGTCAATGGGCGTAGCAGAAGGCTCAATATGGCATCACAATGGAAAGATAACGCTAAATCTAAGAGAAAATATGATGTAATTTAATAAGAAATTTGGAAAAATATTAAGATTAATAAGAAAATATAAGTTTTAATGATACCATAGTATAAGATTAATAAAATGAGGTTATCTAACCATCAGAAGCATATCCGGCATCGAAAGTATTAGAGAGAAGTTCAAATATTTCGTATAGTTTTGTAAAAGTGTCCTTGGACGACTTTATAATTTTAGACATATTCTTAAGGAGGGCTACAATATCGGAAATATTGTAGCCTTTCAAAATTTCCTTTAAAGTTTGAAGGAGTTATAAAAGTGATGACGTTTCAGAAGAATTTACAGAGATTTAAAGATTCTACTCCTTACAGTTATTAAACTCTTCTACAGATAACACTCTCACTCCTACGTACCCCTCTGAGATTCTCATCTACGTGAGGAAACTCAAAAAGAATAAGGCTCCTGGTGTTGATTTTATCTCCACTAATATGCTTATCCATCTCCAACTAACTTTTTAATCTCCCTCACCTTTATTATCAATAGTTTACTCAATCTAAACTATTTTCCAAACAGCTGGCGGAAAGCGGTTGTGGTACCCCTGCCGAAGCCGGGACTCGACCACACCGTCCCCTCTAATTTTCGTCCAATCAGCCTTTTGTCGGGTATTTCAAAAGTCTATGAATATATCTTAGCTCAGCGCATGGACGAGTTCTGCAATACTTATAACATCATTCGACCGGAACAATTTGGTTTCCGTCGTAAGCACTCCACACAACATCAGCTCTGGAGGGTTGCAGAACTAATTCATGCTGCAAACGCAGTTAAACACGTTACTGCTGCTATATTTATAGACATTGCGAAAGCATTCGACAAAATCTGGTTGGAAGGGCTAATTTTTAAGCTCATTAACTTAAATTCCCCCCCCCCAGCTTATTAAAATTTTCTCTCATTATCTTCAAAATCGTGAGTTCGTTGTCAGAGTTAACAACACTCTCTCAACACCTCGACCTATTCTCTCAGGGGTTCCTCAGGGTAGCTTACTTGGCCCTAAACTGTTCAACGTTTATATTAATGACATGCCATCTGATCCACGTATCGAGCTTTGCCTCTACGCAGATGACACAGCCATCCTCTCCCGACACAAACAAACTCAATGTGCGTTCTCTACCATTCGGAATTATCTTAAAATTTACGAGCATTGGCTTTCTTGCTGGCGTATCAAGGTAAATCCTACTAAATGTGCTGCCATGTTTTTCACTCAGAAAAATGTTTCTAATTTTATTAATCACAATAATTTTAAACTTTACGATGAAGATATTCCCTGGGAGTCTTCCTATAAATACCTAGGTGTTACCCTAGATTCAAAATTAAATTGGAGACTTCATATCGAAAACACTGTTCGAAAAATGAAGGCTGCAATTGGCACTCTAAATTTATATCTCAATTATCGAAGTCGCCTGCATACGAAAACAAAGTTATTGTTATATAAAAGTTATATCAGACCCATAATGACTTATGGTTGTCCTGTATGGGGAACTGCCGCTCTTACCCATCTCAAGAGTCTTCAAGTTGTCCAAAATTCTGTCCTTAAAAAATGTGTTTCTGCTCCTTGGTACTTGAGGAATGATATGATTCATAATAATCTTAAAGTCAGGCCTATTCTACCTGAGTTCAAAAGACTTGCGCTGCGCTTTCACCGTAGCATTGACTTTATTCAGAATCCTGTACTTCACAATCTTCCTGTGTATAATCCTGCTGTTCCTAGCTCGGCAAAGAGGCCTAGAGCTTTATTATATCATCCTGATATGGCTCTTCCCCCTTCTAAGCGAAGGAGAGGAGAATAATGCATTTTTTGTTGTCTTTAACTTTGCTTTTTTCACTCAATATTACATGTCCGAGTGGCACGCTCGGTAGCGTGTCTGCTCATTTCCGCACTCTCCCGTGGTTGATGGCTCGATCCCTGGCAACGACCACAACCGGCAATTTTTCCAAAATTTCTGTTTTTAAGTGTTTTATTATTTTAAATTGTTTTCACTTATTTTTTATTTGTGAAGTACCGTTTTCTTTATTTTTTGGCTTATTTTATCTATATTTTTCCAATTTTTTGGGTATCATATCATTCCGCTACTTTGCTTTAGCTTTTTTGTTTTTGTATTGTATCGTCTTGTTTTATGTTAAAAAAAATATTAAAAAAACTGAAAAAATGCTTAATAAAAATTTAAAAATTTTATAAAATCCAAAAACATATCTTTTTGTTAGTGCTGTCACTTTTGCAAATTTTTATTTGTTGTTCCAAGTTGCATTTCTTATTGTCCCTATTTTTGTTTATTGTTTTACCTATCTATGTAATTACTGAGCAACATATTGTAGAATCTGTATAACTCTGTTAACCATCCCAAATGGTCACTGTCAAGGTTACAGTCTAATTATCCTTTAATTAGACAACGCGTTGGTTACTCATGATTTTTTATGAGAAACGTTCTCACCTCCTCGCTCTCTCGTGAACGGGAGCGTATTAAATTTTTGTTTGGATTACTTTTTGCCTAGAGGCCTAAATTTATGTTTTGATCTATTCACGTTCGGAGGTTAAAGTGAAGACGTTCTACTTCGCTAGGTACTCCGTTAACCCAATTACCTTGACCTTGACTTTGATTCTACTCCTCATTAGAAATTTCGCTAGTAGATTGCGCAGTATATTCAGTAATTTTGTTTTCAGTTACGACATTAGATTTTGATTTAGTAGATTAGTTTTTGATGGTTTACAGCTTCTAGCCGGAACTTCAGGGACATCTAAACATTGAGAAATTGAATTAGTATCCGGAGTGATCTCAGGAATTTGAGGCCTTGACTATTTACGGACTATGTTGGGCAACTTTTTCCAAGCAGTTTTGGTGGTGCCTCCCCGATAATTACGGACGGTTATAGGGCTCCTTAGCCAGAAGGCCTTATCCCCGATCTGAAGGTAGAAAGTAAGCGAGGTGATCTCTGTTAAGAAAAAATATAATTTTAAATTTAGAAAGGAGTAATTTAAATGCTGGTCATTAAAAGGTGGGTAAGAGAAATCGTAAGGGCTGTGGTTGTGGTCACGTACCTGAAAAATACTCAAAACATAAGTTTTACTACCCTGAAAAGAAAATAGATAATTAATAGGCACAGTTAGGTGTTACACTAGATGGAGTCTTACGATATAAATAAAACATCAAACACAGTTAGGTACAATTTCTGCTCCATAATAAAAAATACACATAAATATTTTTATTTTATTTTACTTTTATTTTCCTTTTTTTTATTTTTTTATTTTTCTTTTTCTTTTTTTTTTCACATCACATCACAACACAATTACGTTACAACATAAAAGGGAAGGGGATGAAGTAATAAGCACTGAAAGGAAAAGATTAAGGTAGGATAACTATTGTCAGGAAATCAAAGCGGCGCGAGGCCGGCGTATCTTAGATGGGCTATTGTGATCATAATCCGGAAGTTCGGCTATTATTTCATTCGGAATGCTATTGAGGGTATTGTAAAAATTTTGAGAAGATTTAACACAAGATTGTTTGAAAGTTAACATATTGAAATCACGTCTTATTACTTCATTCGATAAATATCGATGTGCGCCTCTAACACGCCTCATAAATTTATTTTGTACTCTTTCAACTAAATTCAAATTAGACTTCGCGGCAAACGACCAGACCGGAGCTGCGTAAAGAGCGGTAGGAAGAACTATTGTTTTATATAAAATAATTTTATTTTTATTATTTAAGTATTTACTATTAAGAAACATTTTTAAATTTTCTAATTTTCCTATCATTTTATTTTTGACTTCCGTTATGTGAGGACGCCAGGTTAGTTTTTTTTATCTAATATAACACCTAAATATTTTACTGAGTTTTCCCAGTTAATTGCCTCTTCGAGTAGATATAATCTAGGGGGAGTTTGGTAAGTACGAGTAAAATATATAGCATTACATTTAGAGGGGTTAACTTTAATTTTCCATTTAATAAACCAATCTTCCAGAGTGTCCAGGTGTGACTGAATGTAGCTAGCAACAGAGTTTATGTGTGGGGCTGAAGCAATTATAGCCGTGTCAACCGCATACAAGGCTAGAGAAGTATAATCATTTCTAGGAATATCATCAATATAAATGTTAAACAGGGTGGGACCTAAAATGGAGCCTTGCTGTACACCTGCCGTTATTGATTTTAAAGTGAAGAACGTGTTTTGTATGCGGACGGTGAAGTGACGATCGCAAAGGTAATTGTGTAAGAAATGTATTAAAGCATCAGGCATTTTAAGCTGGATTAATTTGTAAATGAGGCCTACATGCGAGATGCGGTCGAAAGCCTTTGCGATGTCTAAGAACAGTGCACCAGTTGGCTTGCGTGATTGTAGTCCCTCGCTAGCGAGTTCCACTAAACGAAGCAACTGATGAGAGGTGTTGTGCTGGTTACGAAAACCAAATTGCTCCGGGATTAGCACATTATTTCCCTGCAGGAAGAATTGGAGGCGGTTATATATCACTCGCTCGGCAACTTTGCTGAGGCAACTCAAGAGACTAATTGGGCGATAACTAGCAGGAAAAGTTAAATTAGCTTTAGGTTTGGGTATAGGACACACTATTGCAGTTTTCCAAGCATTAGGAAAATATTTAAATTTCATCATATAGTTAAATTATTGCCGTTAAATAAATTAATATATTAGGAGGTAAATTTTTAATACATCTATTTGAGATTTCATCTATTCCAGGAGATTTATTATTTTTAAGATTTTTAATAATTAAAGCAACTTCTGCGATAGTAGCCGGAGTTAATTCATTACTTGGAGGGTTACTAAGAAAATTATCAACTGTACTAATAACCTGGCGGTCGTGGTCCTCGTCTTCTAGATCCTCGTTAGGCGCAAATTGAGTTTCGTATACTTCCGTGATCGCTTCTGCTTTACCAGCCGGATCAAATGTTACACCATTTAATCCGTGAATAGGAGGTATGCTGTTATAACCATTACCCCTCAGACGCTTCTGAAATTTCCATGAAGAATTGTCCTCGGTAGTAAGGTTACTTATGAAATCTGACCATTGTTTCTGTCTATAAGTTTGAATCTTTTCTCTGACAGTCCGCTTGAGAACAAAGTACTCTTGCCTGGAGGAAGGGGTACGTAGATATTGATAAAGCTTGCGTGCTGCATTTCTATTATTAATTAAATTCTTAATATGGGTAGGTAACTTATGAAGTTTTGGTTTTTTAATAATATGGGAAGAACTTTTCTTAGCTGCGTTAATGGTATCAGTTAAGTTAATTACAGCACTTTCTATACAATTAGTAGATCTAATACTAGGAAAAAATAATTTAGCAGAGGCAAGAGTTTCCTGGAACTGACGCCAATTAGTATAAGTGGTGGGCTCAGAAACTTGGGTAATCAACTGCAGATCAATTGTCAGAAGAACTGGCAAATGATCTGAGTCAAAAATATCCAGAGTTTCAACATTACATTTAAAGGGTACGTTTTTGATGAGAGCAAGATCAAAAGTGGTTAGAAAAATGAGTAGGGGTAGGAGGGTGAAGAAGGTTAATATCAGTATTATCGGTGACTAAATTTAGAAGCTCTCGGCCGAAATTGTTATTACTATAGCAGTTCCAGGCTTTGTTATGGGCATTAAAGTCACCAACCATAACAGAAGAATTAGAATAATTAAGAATTTTAAGAATTACATCTTTAGGGTAACCTCTACCAATTTTAAAATAAGCATTAGTTATTAAAATTTTGTTATTGTTGTCAGGCAAAACCATTACAGAGTTGGATTCAAGTACGTCCGAAACAAGGTCAGATACAGCATAGTGATTAATTGATTTCTTGATGTAAATAGCAAGGCCACCCTGTGCGTGTCTGCCTTCCATAGCACGATCCTTACGGTAAAGTAAATAATTAGCAATGTTATACCTAATATCCGGTTTTAATTTAGTTTCTTGAATTAATACTATATCTATATCAGAATCTTCTAAATAATTCCTAAGTTCAGTAATTTTATTACCGAGGTCGTTTGCATTCCAAATACAATATCGAGGGTAGAGAGACATTGATATTTATCCATTATGGGGGTTATTAAAATAATCAGCAATGACTTCGAATGCCATCAGGAGTTTTTGTATTGGATCGTTGTTTTCTTTCATAATTTTAGCTATTTCTTTAAACATATTAATGATATCTTTAACGTTATAATTTTTAGTGAAGTCTACGATTAATTTAAATAATTCACCTATACCTTCAGGATTAGGATTATTATTATTATTTTTAGGATTAGAGTTATTTTCGTTAGAGTTAGTTTTCTTAGTAGTTTTATTTTTATCACTAGAAGGTTTAGCACTATTTGGTTTTTCATTTTTTTTATTATCATTAGGCCTAGGGTTGCTAGTTTCTTTAGTTTTAATTGGATGATTGAGTTTTTTCTTTAATTGGGGTAGATTTGGAGGTTATTAAGCTTGAAGTTGGGATAGCAATTTTAGGGTTATTACTTGGTGGGTTATTTTTTCTCTGAGCCCATGCATTAACTGCTGGAATAGGGGCAGGGATGAAGCTTTGACGTTTATTTGTTTTTATTATTTTTTAATTTGTTGGCAGGATGAGCCCTGCAACCTTTGAAGTTTGCTGTGTGATTTTCACCACAATTTGCACATTTAAAGTTTTGGGGTTCAACATTACATTCTTTAGCTAAATGATTTTTTGAACATTTTAAGCATTTAGGCGTTAAATTACACGTTAAAGAAGAGTGACCAAAATCCTGACATCTATAGCATTGGGGGATGCCTACATTATTATATTTTTCGAAGGTTACAGATAGATAGTTAATAGTTTTAATTTTATCAATATTATCTACAAAAGAGTTTGATACTACAGTTGCAAGGAATAGCGGCATGGGTTTTTTAGTTTTTCGATTAGTAAGATATGCTATTTTTAGGGGTTCTATTTTTACTTCTTTAAGGGCTTCCTCAATATCCCTAATTTCAGTGTTTACAGGGAGGCCTCTAATAATGAATTTTTTTTGGTTTTTCTGATTTTAAGTCAAGGGACCTTACAGGGATTTTGTTTTCAATTAGATAATTTTGGATTTTCCTGAAAGAATCTAGACAATTAGTTGTTATTTGGATTTTGTTTTTATTTAGTTTAGTATTTATATTACTATATAGGGAGTGCAGAGTTTGCAATAATAGTTTACAGTTTGTTGGGACCTCAACAAATAATTGGTAAGGACTTTTACGTTTAATTTCATTAATTACAGTACTATTATTTGAAGCATTTACATTAACATTTGCATCATTAGTTTTATTTACATTATTACTAGTTATTTACATTAGTATTATTTTCATCGTTATTTAGGGGTTCCTCCACATTTAAACATTCAAATCTATTTTTAGTTACTACAATATTTTCATTATCAGAGTCATTAGAATTTTTTCTTTTAAGTTTTGCATTTTTCTTTTCAATAATCCTTAGACAGTCGTCGTTACCTCTAATCATTTCGACATTAAATGCACTTAGATACTTATTAATAAATTTATGCATACCATTAAAAAACATTTTAAAATAGCAATTGGACATAAAAACATGAATATCATGACAACAGTTATTAATACAATCAAAAATTGGAATTAAAGAATCTCTTACCTTTGGCATGTCTTCGTCTCGTTCATAAAGAAGGGTCTCCACGAAGGACAGGAAGTCATCAATTAACGGGTAATATTCCCATTTGGAGTCGTACGTTTCCTTAAATTTCGAATGAAAGGACACAACATCGTCGATTATGGAACACGAGGAAGAATTCGAGCAAATGCTCTCGTCATCACGCACAGATCCATCATCCATTGCTTCGGGCTCAGCATAAGCCACGTCAGCCATAATCCAGTCCGCGTCGAAAACCAGGAGCACACACAATCACAAAATAACCATACAGCGATGTCAAGATCACCCGAGCCAAGCGGCCCAACACCACACACAGCACCGGATAAAATCACAGTAGCGACCGGAAATCACTTAATCCGCAGGAGCACACAGAATAACGTCTTCACTCTACGAAGGCAGAGGAGTGTTTTCAGCATTTTTGGTGGGACAATTCTCGGCGCTACAACCGCAGCACTAGATTTTTTAGTTTTATTAATTTTTCTATTATTGGGACTATTTGCTGGAGCACTAGATCCCGGAGTACGCCTAATATCGTTCCTTGGCTCATCGTCACCGAGAGGTGCGATGTCTGCAAAAGATTTAGAAAGTTTAATCTACTTCCCAGCTTTAGCAGCACTGCTGGCTTGTCATTTAGAATTTCAATCAATTAGTCGAAATGAATTATCATTAGATTTAATAACTCTTAATTTAAAAGAATTTAAACAGTCTTTAATATTTTGAGAAAATGAATCATAGAAAGTACTGAACATAATAGAAGATATATTACACTTATAAAGTTAACCATTCATATACATATATTATTATATACATATTCATATTTATACAATCATATTATATACATGTATTATACGTATATTATTCTTGTCAAAGATCCTTAATTTTTGTGTGTTGCCTTTAAAAAAATTTTTAAAAATCTGCAGAAATTTTTTTTAAATAAATAAAAATGTAAGGTATTTTTGTTTGGAGCTCTGCGGTTACTAATAAGACCTGAACCTACAGCTTAAAGCCGATTCCGAACGGCTATCGACATCCCTGCCCTCAGCTGAATTCGAACCCGCGAACTCTGGTTTCGAAGATCAACGCTCTACAATTCGGCCATCATTTGTCATAAAAATGCAAGAAAAAAGTTTAAAAACTTTTAAAACTGGCCCTACATCATGTATTGTACCTTTCCCGTGATCTGCAAAGAGACCCCGTACTTCACTCAATAGTTCAGACTTGGCTCTCCTTTCTCAAAGCGAGGGCAAAGCGAATTATTCAAAAGACAGCTTAGTAAAAGGCTACTCTTAACTTTGCTATTAAGTCTCCTCCCCCTTTGTAGGCGTGGCACACTATGTATAGTGGTTGACTCTTACCTCTTCGTAAGCCTCAGATTCATTGTAACGACACCCCTAAACACCCAACATATATACACATCTAAATAATAATAATATATATGTGTGTATGTATATATATATATATATATATATATATATATATATATATATATATATATATATATATATATATATATAGAGAGAGAGAGAGAGAGAGAGAGAGAGAGAGTCCTACCGCCTCTACCGCACTTCCATCCTGTATAAAATCCATCTCAAAACCTTTGTAAAAGGGATAATTTTAAAAAAATTGAACTTCTATTAACTCTATTAATGCTGTATTTCTGTACTTATTATTTGTTATTATTTTATAAAAAGTGAAACAGAGGGAAAAAAGTTCTATATATAATTAATCCCTTATTGTATGTATTGTAAAATTGTCCCGTTCATGTGCTCTATTATTTTATTCTGTAACATGAGTCAGCAACAATATTTTTAACATGGTTACGTATTCCAACGTACACCTTCGATATAGAGGAATAGCTCTATATCGAAGGTAATAAAATACATTTATTTTTATATGTCTATGTTTACGCCTACATACAGAAGTACATGTGTAAGCGTTGACAGCATATGAAAACTTAACTTTTTTGTCGTATATTCCATATTTTTTAAAACTAAACTGGGTGATAAGCAAAGAACTGAATTGAAAAATGAATAAATTTCTTTAATAACCTCCTATACTCATATTTAGTGAACATATTTCGATAATCATTTTTAAAATTGTTTAGTTTCAAGAAAAAAAATATGATAGATTTCACAAACTACAGTCCACAGTTTTATTTAATTTTTAAAAAGGATGTAAAATTTTAAAGTGAACTGTTTGTTTTAAAAAAGAAAATAGAAATAATAAACTGAATTGTAAGTTTAATTAAATGACTTATAAAATTTCTCATAAAAATCGTAAGTTTAAAAGATTCATTAAAGATTGTTATTGATATTTATTTAATGAAGTATACATAGCGTATGATGTAGATTAGAAAATTTATTAGTAAGTAATTTTTAATTTATATTATTAAAATTTAAAATCCATGCTTTTTTAATTAAAATAGTTGTTATTAAACAATTAACTAAAATGTAAAATTAACTGCACTTCTCTAATGTTGTATCTCAATCCAATATATCTTAACGTCGATTTTTGTTTATATTAATTTAATGTATTATACTGAACGTATGCTATGATTATTTAAAATTATTTAACACAAAAAAAGATATTAAAGTATGTCTTTCTATTTCTATATTATTTAAAATAATTCACAGTTTAAAGCAAAAGCATTGTTTTTTTAGCTAAATTGGTTATAAATCATTAAAATATAACAAAGTAATTTTCTTTTGTAACCACTATAACAATAATCCTTAAATGTAGTTCAATAAATTTTAGTAATATTTATTTCATTAACAGGCTTAACGTTTTTATTAAGAAAATTTGTTAAGTAGAAATAATCATTTAAACATCTATTCTAAAAGGCACTTTTTTAAACATTTAAAATAAACTGAAAATTTTTACTTTAAGTTGAATTAGGAGCATAAAATAATGAATTCAAATATTTTCTGTAGCATGCTAAAAAAATTTTTGAGTTAATGTACATTCACTTTTTATATACCTTATAATAATCCTTACACTGGTACATAGTCAAATAAATCGATGAAACACCAGTTTTATATTAATGTTTAATAGTACTTATAATTAAACTGTTACGCTTTTGTAGGTCATGTCATAGATTTTTGATAGTTATGTCTGTTTGTCGTGATATTAAACGTTTGTTAGGCGTTTTGTTAATTTATAAATGAACTTATACTCGAGTTTGGTTGAAAACGTTATGCTGTTTAAACGTATCATTCCGCTTTGACGAGTCATAAGTTTAAAATAAACCACATAATCTAAATATAAAACTTTTCTACCGCCAATTAAACACCGTGTTTGAAATATAGAATCACCTTCTGTTCTTTATGTGTGATTTTGAGATGTTATATTACCACCTTTGTAATATAACATCTCAATGTTTGTATAACATCCCCTTCAGAAAAAAAAATTCTCAACTCTAAAAAAAAAAAAAACAATAATAATGATGCAGTTTTTTGAAACACAAACTTTTAGATATTTTAGAACTTATTATTCTAGCTCAATATATTTTAGACCAAGGAAAAAATTGAGTGATTATACATTCACTTTTTACGTACCTCATAATAGTCATTAGATCAGGGAATAGCCAAATAAATCGATACACTTACCAGTTTTATATTAAAGTTTTGCAGTATGTATAATTGTACTCCTGTTTAAACGTATAGTAATTTCTCGCTCGTTGTCATTTTTGTGCTTACTGATAGAAGCCTGTGGATTAACGGGCTTGGCCCTTAGAGTCCAGTTGCATCACCACCTTTGATGCTTTAAACCAGGGGTCTCCAAACTACGGCCCGAGGGCCACATCCGGCCCGCGGACAGATTTTGTCCGTCCCGCGGAGAGCTAGCATACCTGAAAACTCCTTTTAGAGTACATATTTTTTATAGCAAATTAAATTTAGTTTACTGAAGTATTCTAATTTTATGTTGAATAATTAATAATATGACATCTACATTGATATGGTCATGGGCTAACTACTCATAACATTGTTGTAGGTTTATGGTTATTGTTTTTGTGATAAGTTGGATAAAGAAACACATAATTGTAATGAGTAAAGACATGTATAATATGCAGAAAATTTAACTTCAGTATATAATAACTAACAAATTATTGAAATGAATCCAACTAACATTTTATACATTTTAAATAAAAACATAACTTATAACAAGCATAATGACATATGAAATACTAATGAGATTTATGTAATTGAGATTTTCCACTGACAATAGTTTGTAGTTGTGGACTAATTTTACTTATACCAATTATTAAAAGAGATTTAACCCTCCGAGTGGAACACACCGGGGAAAAAAAAGGTCTCCAAAAATACGCTAAAGTTTTATTGTGTCAGTTACCAAAGTGTTCTATGATTTTTTACTCCAACCTTTGCCCTACCCTCGTTATTGTCCCTTTACTTCCGGTTATAAATATATATATAAATAGACATTATTCATTTTTAATCTTTAATACACATAAAGCTCGTCAAGTCTCGAAGATCATCAGATAAGAAATAATGTATTCTAAAAGTACGAATAAATTTTTTTTGAGAATTATTTATATTTTTTACTAAAGTCATCCAAGATATTTCAGTGGTGCAATTAGAGATATATATGTTGCCGCAAACGAAATACTTCGAAATAGAGATTGACAAAGCCATGAGAAGCTATCAGTGTCTTTGTTCCTCAGAGAGTAGGGGTGCATCCCTCAATAAATGTCAGTCAAAGAGGGGTGCAGTTCCTAAACAATCGACCTGACCCTCCTACCTCATAATTTCATGGGGGAAAAGCACTGTCAGAAATGTACAATACATTTATTTTTGGAACATTTTTGGGTTTTGAAAATTGTCTGTGACAGCTGGCGGAATTGTACGTGCAAACCGCTTAGAGGGTTAAGATGCTCATCAGTTAATTTAGATCTGTAAACATTTTTTGTGTACTTCATTTTGGAGAAGGTCTTCTCACACAAATAAGTAGTACCCAAAAACAGAAAACAGCCCACGAGCAAATTTATGCAAATTATCAAACTGTGTTTGTGGAAGACTCTTATAAAATTCCAACAAAGATGAGTTTTGATATTTGTTCTTAATCATATCACTGCACTGTAGATCAGTCATTTCCATTTGAAGTTCCGGGGCTAGGGTTTCAATGTCAGTATCAAAAGGATCCTGAAAAATCTTAATTAGATTCGCAATGGCATCAAAGTCCGAGAAACGAGTATCAAAATTTATTTTCAAACCACTCAAAGTTTCGATTGCAAAATCGATAGGAAACTCAGTTTCAGTGGTGTGGCTGAATATTTAACATGTTTTAAAATGTGAAAAACATTTACTTCGTAGTTGTGATTGAAACAGTATCAATTTCTTCCGGAATGATTTGATATTAGTGTATAAATCAGGAAGATGCTGGTTTTCTCCTTGCAATCTCAAATTCAGTTCATTCACATGTTTTGTCAAATCAACATAGAATGCTAACTTCCACAGCCATGCGTTGTTTTGTAATTCAGTAAGAGGGCAATGCTTTTCATTCAAAAAAATTTCGATCACTGCTCAAAGTTCAAAAAAGCGCTGAAGGACTTTCCCACAACTAAGCCAACGTACGGCAGTATGATAAGGTAAGTCATTTTCTCCAATCTCTTCAATAAATTGTCGGAATTGTCGGTGATTCAGCCCAAAAGATCTGATAAAATTAACGGTTGATATGACTGGTTTCAGAACTTCAGACATATCCAAACATTTTCCGCATAAAGACTGTTGATGAATGATACAATGTAAGACTAATGGTTTTGAACCACCGTCATTTTCTACAGCCTTTGACACAAGAGCGACCACTCCTTTATCTTTCTCACTCATATTTTTGCCTCCATCAGTTGTAATACATTTCAAGTTTTTCCATCGAAGGTTCTTTTGATTAATGGCCATTTCAACTCCTTTAAAAATATCTGTACCAGTAGTTGTGCCATGAATACTATACATATCAAGAAGTTCTTCATGCACTTCATAGCTTTTATCTACTCCTCGAATATAAATCAACACCTGAGCAGTATCTGACACATCCGTTGACTCATCCAAGGCCAAAGAAAACCACTCAACATGTCCATTTTTGTCGAACAGTTGAGAGGATATATTTTCAGCGATGTTTTCTCCCTTCGAGCCACAGTGATTGCTGACATACTGACAGTTTTTAATAAATTTACCTTTTCCGGGCACATTTCTTCGGCTACTGCAATTATGCATTCTTTGATCATTTCTCCATCGGTGAATGGTTTTCCACGTTTTGCAATTTCAAGAGCCACACGAAAGCTGGCACGAGTTGCAGCCTCTTGTTTAGTTTTGAGTTTTGTAAATGAAGATTGCTGCGATTTCATTCCGCGCTTCATAGCTTCGAATTTTTCTGTCCGCAAACTTCCTGTATATTTTGAGTAATTTTGAAAATGTTTTGTTTCATAATGACGTTTAAAGGTATATTCTTTGAGAACTGCTATGCTTTCATTGCAAATCAAACATAGCGCCTAGTTACTGGACTCAATTACGAAATACTGAATGTTCCACTGATCTTTGAATTTTCTGCATTCACTATCAATTTTTTGCTTCTTTTCCATACTATTAAATCACACACAAAAGCAACAATTCAAATCAAAATACTATTACAAAGATGTCTTAAACTTAAACACGCACAAACACGTTTTAAGGAGGTACGCACTATTTTATTTCACAACAGTGTCATAGGAACTGACTTGTGGTTGCGCCTCTAGCCTTCTTATATATTCCAATTACTGCCATCTAGAAGTGAGTGTAAGACACCAGAACTTTCTCGAACCAACGAGATTATTCTGTACGTGCTATTAGCGCCATCTGTTAGCGATAGAAGGTACTACCTATTTCCACTTGTGTCCACCAGGTGTCGTGTCACGTTACTCCCCATTTCTCGTACTCTACGACTAATCTAGAAATTACAGATAATGACAGGAAAATTAATAATATGCAGTTTTGCCGTTTTGCGGACTTTAGTCCGATTTGCAGCCTTTTTTAAACGTTGCGTACTTTTTCGGACTTTTTTTTTTCATCAGTGGACTATTTCACTTTTTACCACCGGCAACAATGATAATATGGTTTTGGCCCTCGGAACTTACTGGAGTAATCAGTATGGCCCTAAGGCTGGAAAGTTTGGAGACCCCTGCTTTAAATGTATAGTTAATGCAAAGCGGGCCCTGTATCCCTTAATTGCTCGCCGAAGCAAAATGAGTATTCAAAATAAGCTGCTCGTTTACACTTCCTTCCTTCGTCCAATATTTACCTATGCCGCACCAGCCTGGTTGTACGCAGCAGATTCTAATATTAAAATATTAACAGTTATTCAAAATCTAATCTTAAGAGAAATTACTAACTCGCCATGGTACTTTCGCAACGATGAAATCCATGAGGAACTTAAGATTCCTAATATTCAAAAATTTATCTATAATCTTTCCACTAAATTTCATAAGAATTTAAGCAATGAATTAATAAATAATCTTGTCAATTACGACCCCGCTGATGCTAGCAATAGAAGAAGGCCTTTGGCCATTCTAGCCAAAGATCCTTAATAATTTGTGTTGTCTTATATAGAAAATAAAAAATAAACCAACAAAAAAAAACCTTATAAAATGTAAGAAAAAAGATTTAAAATACTTAAAACTGGCCATACATCACTTTTCGTACACTAAATTATTTTCATTTCACGTAATTTCTCTCATCTATCCTTGTAACGCTCTGCTTCTCTACGTCATGTCGAAAGCAGAGCTTAATATCTAAATTTGCTCATCGCCAAGTATGCCGTATTAATACCTTATTTCGTTTAATATTGTATGCAGAGGTGTGGCTTGTTTAGATAACGCCTTGCCCACCGCTCATCTACTTCGGAATGTCGTCGGGTTCTATCCCCAGCGAAGACAAAAATTTTCAACTCTAAATTAAAATTAATAAAAATTGTTTTTTGCGATTATTTAACATTATTTAGGCTCTTTTTGGATTTTTAGACTAATCTATTTATTTTTAAAACATGTATTTTTATTTTTTCCAAATTTTTCAAATTTTTCGTACCCGATCATTACTACTCAAGAAATAAAAATTTATAACACCTAAAATAAATCAATAAAAATTATTATTATAATTAAACAATATTATTTAGGCCTTTATCTGATTTTTAATACAACTTATTTATTTTTAAAACTTATATTTTTATTTTTTCCAAAATTTTTAAAATTTTTTGTTTTTACTCATTATTATTCAAATTTTTCGGCTTATTTTGTACGGATGTCACTGGCCACAAAAATATTTATGTTTTACTATCCCTAAACTTTCTACTCTCTAGTTTTGTGTTATGAACTCACGAATCAACCCTTCTATCTCTTTGCTCTTTTATGTGTTTATTTTTCGCTCGTTGTCATTTTTGTGCTTACTGATAGAAGCCTCTGGATTGACGGGCTCGGCCCATAGGGTCCAGTTGCATCACCACCTTTGATGCCTTTGATAAACGTATAGTCAAATCTCCAAAAATATTTATTAAAAATCTACAAAATGTAAGAAAAAAAGTTTTAAAATATCTTATAAATGGCCATACATCATAATTCGTACCTTTCCCGATATTTCTATATCGTTTCGACTCAGCATTCCGCTCTCTCTGAGAGGGAGGAGCATATTATGCATTTTTCTCCAACTGAAAGTAACTATGATATCATCACTATCAAGTCTTCTCAGACCGTGATGGCTTGTTGCATCCAGTAAGGTGCCTGCCCAGCTATAATTCGCGATTTCAATTTCTGATTTCTATATCAATAAAAATGTTTTCTTCATGGTTTTTGTACGGATGTCCCTGGCCGCAAAAATATGTGTTTTATTTCTATCCCTAAACTTTCTACTCTCTAGTTTTGTGTCTTGAACTCACGAATCCACCTCCCTATCCCCTCTTTCCTCTTTTTAGGTGTTTTATTTTCTGCTCCTTGTCATTTTATGCTTATTGTTAGATATCTCTGTATTAGAGGGCTCGGCCAAGGTAATCCAGTTGACGTACCATCCTGAAGATCCTGAAGAAACGTATGGTCAATCAAAATGTCCTATGAATAAAAAATCTTGATGAAAGCGCCATTTTGGCATTTTAAAATACGCTGAATCTAGACCATCGCTGGAGTTCACCTTGTTTACACGTGTCACGAAAAGCACTTCCACTTCTACTGAGACTTCTCAACTCTATAGAACACAGAGACTTGAAAAGTAAACTGTTCTATGAAAAGACTTGAACGATGAGTGGTGTGAAGGCAACATCGCTCATGTTAATACTAAAATTTCTGTATATATTCTTGTAAATAATTTTGAATAATTAAATGTGTTTAGGTTACTAGATTGGCTCTCTTCAATGCAGGTGATTAACACTATTGTCGATCCATAACTTCGATGTGACTTCATTTCGGCGCGAAAAAGATAGCGATAATAAGAGAGGTGAGTTATGCATGTTACGTCTCATTCTCTTTTGGTTTCCGATTGCTACAACACGTACCGTATCGCTGCTTCGAGACATTTGCGTATTGGTGGTGGAACATACTAGTGTCTGGCTCACGCAACATCATAAATGCACCGGCTGTACAGCGACTGCGCAGTGGTTCTGGGTGTTGTAAAGATGTTAGATAAGAAAATTAGGCTTACCGCATAAACAGGTCTATACCCGTAACGTTTTTACAGTTGCTTTGTGTTGTTCAGATGGAAGGTGTTTTTCTGTTAATGAGTAAAAAAGGTCCTTTTCAGGCCCAAATATTTCTGAAAATAATGCTTCGGGCTTATGAGATCCCCTCCTCCTTCGCTATTCGACTATGAAATAAGTTGTTGCAATACATACTATGTTCAAATATTTATGCCACAACAAACATGTCCTTTTTTATATAAAATGCTGCTTAATAATAAAACAGTTGCATTAAAATATTTTTCTTTGACTAAGTTACATAATTTGCATAGTTTTCTATAATCATAATTATAAAATAAATTTCCAGTAAAAAATAATTCTTTTAGAAATTACCGCTTTTAAGACAAATTAAAATAAGAAAAATTTAATTTTGAAACAAAAATGTTTGCCACAGAGAAGGATGTTTTATTTATGTGTGATTTCTAATTAAAAAAATGTTAGTGTTTACTGCAGATATTTTCACACGGCTTTTTCAGACCGATGTATTTAAGTTGTGATGATCGATATTACCGATTATAAGACAAGAAAAATTAAAGTAATAAAACATTAAAAAAATGTCATTTTAAAACGAAATCATAGCAGGTGCATGATCATAAATGTACCGGCCTTTTTCTCAGACCGGTGCACTTGTGATGTGTTGTTGAAAATGTAATGAACTGGGTTTTGTCAAAGAATGTTTTTTAATACGTCGAAAGCTCCAATTTGTTCAGGACCAAATTTGAATTCGATATTACTTCGAAGAAGATCCCTTAATGGCCTAGGTATTAGCGCATAGTTCGGAATAAACTTTCGGAAATGACTTGTTAAACCAAGAAAACTTTACACTTATTAAGGAGTTTTAGGCTCAGGGAAATATTTGAACAACTTGTACTTAAGAGTAAGTTCATTTGGTAGTTCCGTTAACTATTATATATCCAAGAAATTCTATTTTGCATTGTAAGAACTGACATTTCTTTAAGTTTAACTCAAGACCCTAGTTTACAACTCTTCAGAGAACAAAGCGCAATTTCGTCAAACCTTCAATTTTGTCCTTAGCAAGAACGTTATCATGAATGAGCTTTCTAAACAGTGTAAACGCATCGTTGAAACACAGTGGGAGTGTCTGACAAACCGAATGGTACACACAAAAATTCGTACTGTCCTTCGAGAGCCAAAAAAAGGTATATTTTGTACTGTTTGGGTCTATTGGTACATGAAAAAATCCATTTTTAAGATCAACGGAAGTGAAAACATTAGACTTTTTACCCAAAACTTCTTCTATCAATGATAAGAGAATCTAATCATTCATTATATTTCTATTAATTCTGCGGTAATCAACAGAGAATCTGTAATCGCCGTTTTTCTCTTCACACAAAACTATCAGCGCTGCATAATGAGAACTAGGTTTAATAATTCCTTCTTTCAACCACTTTTGAAGATTTTCAACAACTTTTTGTCTAGCAAAAGGGAGTAGACGCTAACGTTGGCTGATAGAAATATCATCATTTAACAAAGTAGTCATTTCAAATTCAGTGTCTTTAACTTTATGAAAATCCAGCGTAACTTTGACGAATTTCAGAATGTAAAACGTGTGCTCAAGCACTTCTATACACACATTGGTACTCTAAGTCAGAAGCCAACAGGTTTTACAATATAGCACCCGGGATTCGCAAAACCTCTTACGACTTCTTGCCGTCAACACACTATTTTGAATTTAAGTACTCACGTCACATGTTAGAGAAGTTTTATAACGCCAGTAATATCCATTTGTTGCCACAATTTTTTTTGTCATAAATAAATTTTAACTTCCAATAAAAAGTGAGGATTATATTTTTATTAATTTTCGGAAATATTTGTATTACATGTTCCTTAGAATAATTTATTTTGTGATTATATTCTACATATCTAGTGAGAAATTTGCTTTATATTGTTCTAAATTAGTGGATATATTTTACTTTAAAGACATCCGTCGTGTTAAGATAGGTGCAAATTACATCTTTATTGCAGAGATCAAATTCGAAGCAGTAATATATATATATATATATATATATATATATATATGATATATATATATATATATATCTATAATATATATATATATATATATATATATATATATATATATGAGTGGATCTTTTATCAATATATCGTAAAATATTGATATAATTTAAGTAACGCGATAACAATATTAAATTTCTGCTCTGCCGATATATCCCAGTCTGAGTTGTTGCTTTTCTCTCCCGTGCAATAACGTAGATCGCCAAAATACATCCTA
The DNA here is from genome assembly GCA_032207245.1 of Pardosa pseudoannulata. NCBI lineage: Eukaryota > Metazoa > Arthropoda > Arachnida > Araneae > Lycosidae > Pardosa > Pardosa pseudoannulata. Next base: position 107,458,258 of record CM063497.1, on the reverse strand, counting down.
TATATTCTACACAAAATAATATTTTTTCAAGTTATCCTTTCGTTTGACGCCCGCTTCCTGTATTTACTCACTTTTTTGATAAAACAAAAGCCAGAAAATTTGTTCCTGAAGATTATCCGACTTCCTTCAAAGTATTCGGTAGAATATCCCAATATCTTGATAACGAAGCACCGAACATTCCACAGCTCTCAATTGGAGGAGATAACTTGCCATTTCTTGCACTCGTTTATCAGATTAAGATTGTGATATGTCAAAGGTGTTGATATTGATAGTTTAACCACAGTAGTCAACTGTCGACAACGAAGCACTCCGGTCAAGAATGGAAAAGCCACTGCTCGCAATTGTCACTGGTTTATTGGAATAATATCCAGATATATCAAAGACAGCTTGATCGCAACAGTTAGCGATTAAGCACACAAATATTCAAACTATATGACGTTGTCTATCCATAAAGTATTTATAGCTTTGTGAGATGCCCACTAACTGTATTCTTGCTGTGTTAAGCTTACATCCTACTACATTAGTTTTGGAGGAATTTAGCACCTTTTAATTTGTTAATATTAAGCCATTCGCCTCAAGTTTATCATTTCACATGTGTTTTATGAAATGTTTTAAATTCTAAACAGAACACATAATTTAAAGTTTTAATTTCTGTTCCAGGATCACAGGATGCAGTGGTTACAGAACTTCCTGGGCTGAGCGCTCTAGTTTTGCAATGCATGGGAGTTTGGCTACACTAGTGCTGTATTAAAAACAATTTGTCACGCAACTTCGACAAAAGCTGACACTCTACATCTTTAGCTATATCAGCAATTCGAAGGGCAAACGTATCATTTGAAAGATTTATAGACTGCAATTGTTTTGCAAAATTATCTCCAAACATAATTTCTACAATCTTAATTGCGGCTGGCAAAATAAGCTCTTCACCAGTGGTGTGAGGCTTTTTACATCTGGCTATTTTATATGAAACTTTGTAAGAGGCAATTAAAGCTTTTTCATTCACAGACAAAGTTTTTTTAAACAATGATTTTTGGCTTTTCATATTATTTTAATTTTAATTCGAAGAATTCTTTGGGTTCGTTTACGTACTGACTATGAAGCGTTTCCAAATGTCGTTTAAGTTTATTAGGTTTCAATGCTGTCTGACGCCAACATTTTTGAGCAAATGATACACAGGGGCCTTTCTCCTTCATTTACTTCAGTACTAGTGAACCCAAAGTTTAAGTATTCTTGAGAATATTTTCTTGATTTTATTTTCGGAACCAAGCTCGTCTGTGTACTTATTGATGCTTGTCTATCGTCTAATGCTGTCTTACGCCAGCTTAAAAATTTATCCTATGATTCTGCATAAGTCTGCTGTCGTGAATATTTAACAAGGTGAATTGCAATTACACGAAAATATATATAACATATACATTCAGAATACATTCAATAGAGATAGATGGATCGAATCGAATGAGATTGTCTGGAATTGAAATTGGCGTCATAGAACTTTCTCCTTTTCCCTATGAGAAAACATTTGTTCACATCTGCGCATGCTCCTAACTTAACTTTTAAGCTGACCAGAGAAATTCCAGACAAATCAAAACTTCTCGCGAAACCGTGAGAATACCCGACATGGCGGGACGCAAGAGAAATAAAAAGGCATAGGATTCTTGTTTTTTCAATACTGAGGATCGGTGTTGTAAAATTTCAATAAATTTCCGTATTCTTGGTAATTTATAAAGTTTAAATTTAAGGTTGTAGTGTAGGTTTAGCGCCAAAATACTCAAAATACATTGTATACATTTTATTGTATGTGGTGGGGAGGGAGGCGCGATGAAAATTATGATTGAAAATTGGGCCGTGAATACGAAAAGGTTGAGAAACACTGCTCTACTGTGTTCACTTGCCAGTAGCGCCTGCTTCAAAGCGGGCACTCTTCCGTGACTTTGAAGGAGGCTGACCGAGTTTCCACCCAATTCTTGTGATCTGTCTGTCCACAACCATCGGGACAAGCCTGGATGACCTCATGGCCATATGAACCCGGTCAGTGCCTGATTGTCACAAGCTGACAAAATTTTAGAAGCACTACCCCCTCCACTCTAAATGTAGCATCAATTTTAGACGGCCACAAATATTGTAATGCTGGGTTTCTGAGACGACTAATTATAACACCTAAAGTTGCAGACAACTTAAAGCAAAACTTTCCGGATCATTCTTAATGCTGCAGGGTAATTTAAGAATATTCACTGCAACATCAAGGCAGAACGAATGATGGAAGCAATAAAAAAAAGTCAATTTTAAATCTTTTTAGTAGGATTTTTACTGCTAACAACGAAGAGCTAATGAACCTTCCTGATTATGACAATGCACTCCTTTTCCGTAAGCCTACAGCCACTACCGCACTGGCATCCTGTATAAAACTAATTGCTAGTCCTTTTTAAAGATTATACTTAAAACATTTATCTCTTATAAGTCTATTAACATTATATTTCTGTAATTATGTATTAATTATTATTATTATGTAAAAGTGAAACAGAGGAATACACCTAAATATATCGGTTAATTTTTTTTCTTCACCTCAGAAATACGCACTATATCATGTAGAGGAAGCCTAAATTAAATCTATTTCTTTTCTAATGTATACAAAATGACATTTGATTAGTGATAAAGCCTTTTCACCTGCTCATGTGAAAAAATCAATAGTTTAAGCTTACGATTTTTCCCGATAGGGTTAAACGAAATATTTTTTACTCAATTATCTCGAATATTTTTATGCTTGTGAGCCTTTTTTTGAAAATATTTGATTTTTATCACAAACTTGTGGTACGATCCAAGAACATAGGTGCCCTACAGTACCTACAGTATCTTTTATATCAGATGCTTCTAAAAGCAGCAAAAGCACACATACCATTTTTTTTATACAAGATAATTTAGACTTAAAATATGTGTCTAAATAACATGCAGCTAACTTTCTTCCAATTTTACCTTCTTCTATACTTGTAATCGTGTGATACGTCTATATAGACGTAGCAGAATTTGATATGTGAGACACGCTTCTGAACCTTTCTGGGATCATCGACCGAAGCACCTAATGACAAATAAAGCCGGTATGGGCTTGACCTTCCTGAAGGTCACGGTACGGGCCTGAAATATGGTTATTAACACATTATATGAGGGACACCTAATAGTACGTTTTGCTGACGATTGATGCTTGAGCGCGGGTCAAGTACTAGTAGGAGTTAGTGTAACAACATTGTTTGTTTGTGGGTACAAAAATAACGGTATATACAGGAAAACTTAGCTGAATGTTCTTGTCTACTACAGAGATTTTGTAAAAATTTAGACAAATAAAAACTAGTTTTGACATCAGTCGATGCGGGAACCACAGAACGGGAAGGTTGATTGAAAAATCAATTTAGATTTAAAATTAACTTTCTATTTATCCTTGCGAAAATGATATAGATATGTATATTTATATATTATATATATTTGTTTATTTGTCTATTTATATATATTTGTTTATATATTTCAATATAAAATACGAAAAGTTGGATAAAAAATTAAATAATTTTCGATCTATTCAGATTTAACTGAATAACTAAATTTACACTCCAAACGCCCGCTTCCGGTACAATTCCACTACGTAATATACCCGCACACAATGTGTAAAGGGTGAGAAGGATGTTTGAAGTGAGGTTATCTTTGCCCCGTAATAGTTTTTGAGGGGACACCTCTTTTGACCAGTTAACAGTTTGATTGAAATAGGGCATAAATACAGCAAAATCTTGATCACTGTTTGAGGTGTTTACCTTAGCAACGAAATTTTACTTTCTTTTTTTCTCTCTAATAACGAATTTAATCTTATTTTATTTTTCGATATATATTTTTTAACTTTAGTTTAAAAGTATTTTATATAAACTTAACTCCTTCCAGGTTCATTTTATTTCGTGATTACGGGTCAAAAATGTCCATTTTTTATGCTTATTTTCATATATACAGAGTTTTTGCACATAATAGTATCATTTGCATACAAAATTTCCTAAACATTAATGTAAGAAAATCAATTTAAATAAATGAGTAATAAGTAATAGTTGGCTTTCTGTACTCAGAAATCATTAGACTTTGGAGTCAATTCTCTCTAACTATAAATAAAAAGCTTAGAATACCTAGTTTTTATCTTGAATTAAATTTTATTTATATCCTATGCAGTTACATAAATGATTATGATATTATTAATCAAAATTTTATCATGTATGATACAATCGGAAACATGGTACTGCACAGAATCCAATATCGCAATCTGAACAGTAGAACCTTGTTTCTCTCCTTACCTTCCTCCCTCTGTTGCTTCTCTTTGAGAAGCAAGTAATCTAGTAGCCAGAAAAGTAAACAAAAGCAGTCGAAACCATAAAAAGCACATGTGATATAATTCGGGAAAGACTGATTGCACAGTGTAAAATTCCACAGTCCTCGAGCTACACACGGGATGAGCCAGGATAGTACATTTCGCCTGCCCGAGTTCAGCTCGGAAAAAACCGAGAAGAGGTTAAGCTAGTTAAAAACTTAACAAATTACAGTAAGTTATAGTCATATTTCAGGAATACTTTTATTTTTATAATTATACAATAAGTTTAAGCGTACACTGGATAAGCAAAGCGGGTAAATCTGAATAAAATAGTTACTTTAAATTATAGAAAGCATATAATATTTTTTGTGGAATGTTTTTATGTATCGCCTCTTAAGGGGACATAGTACATTTTCAAAAGTTGGTAATGTTAAAATTGTCATCGTTACAGATTTTTTTTAATGTAAGGTGAACTTAAAAGTTCTGATTTTTTTTAGAATAACATTTCATTAGTTTTTTCATATTTTTGTTATTTGGTTTATAAATTTTTGATTGATAATTTAATATTTTATATTAAAGTATTAATTCATACTGTATAAAGTATTAACTCAAAGTAGATAAAGTATCAATTTAGATCAGATAAAGTATTAATTTATTTTACATGTAAGGCATTAATTTATATAGGTCTATTACACGGCAGTACGGCTTAAACCATTTTTAAAAGGCTCCATCTTTATATGTGGTCATATAAACACACTCTAAATAATTGTGAAACATTTTTATGTAGTTTCTTTGAGAGCAAAGAAAGTAATTTTTTCATTTATACTCGTCGTTTATAATAAAATGGAAAAATTGTGGCGGTTGTGCGAGGAAGATGCAGACTCCTATGCAAATTCCAGGCGTGATCGCCTGCGCATGCACGACTGCATATAATCGGAGGAATTCCCTTCGTTTGGAGAGCGTTGCTGGCTGGCTTGACTGACTTCTCGAGCCTGACCTTTGCGGAAGGATCTCCTGGTCGAGTGTTGCTGAAGTGTTCGACGTTGTCTTCTCCCTGATTGCTGTGGCTCTGAATAAGGCTTCAGACCTTCGTCTTTGATGTCGTAAGCTACTCTCGCTGGCAACCAATAGATTCGAGGAAGGCTTTGCTGCTGATCCAGCGCAGGTATTGCACACCGAACCTCCAAACGCTGGCATATTACGTATTTCATTTTTGCAATTTATGTTTCAAACGCTCACACAAATTGTGGAAAAGTTGATTATACTTGTATAGCGTAATAAATTGTGTATTTTTATCATACCTCAAGTTTTTTCCTGTTTTGGTATAGATTTTGTTAAGACAGGATTATACAGTTATCGGGTCACGAGTTAAGACCTGTGGTAGGTTCCGAACTGTTACTTAAGTTAAACTTTTATAAGTAGGCTGTAATATTCTCGGGGCAACCACAAAATAAATAAAACATCTGACTACTCTATTTTAGCATTGCAACTGTGTTATTATTAAGAATATTTATGTAATTTCTTACTTTGTAAATATTAAATCAGATATAAAAAACTGTGTTTAAGTAAAATGTGTATATGATTATTGTAATAATAGTGTAGTATGTTCGGGTTGACTTAAGAATTGGGTACCCCCTGATAGGCGCCAAATCGGTGGCGATAAAGAGCCAAATCTGGTAATCCAGACTGCTTTCTCTTCTCTTCGCCGTGATATTTTTTAGCTTATGTACATTTTAGAGCCCGGTCTTTTTATGTAACCCTTTCGTTACGTTTCAATTCGCCTAATTTCTATTGATTCTTTGTATAAATGCGCCTAATTTCTATCGGTTTAGCGGTTAACGGCAATTTTAACGCAATATTCAAACTGGTTATATTCGTTTTCTGGCATTTTCGCCTGAGGATATTGTGTGATGCACTTCTGTTTGGATTTTGTGTGTGTGAATGAGGGGGTTTATCAATAATAAATATGAATGTTCGGTGTGTAAGAATGATATGAATCTGGTCTAACGTAAAGATCGACCCGATGGAAGTGCATCCAACGCCTAAAAAGTAAGTGCTTATGTTTTTTAATTTCAAGTGATATTTCATGTTATTTTAATTGTAAACTCTTTCGTATGGAATGAAGGAAGGTTTTTATGTGTTTTTTGAATGGTTGCGGATTTAAGCAATATTTTTTTAGATGCAGTTAGTGTATATTTATTTTATTTTTCCTATGTATATAAAAATGTTACATTTTTAATAAATTTTTATACTATTTGTAATAACATTTACGGGGGGTCAAGAGGGGCGGACCCTCCTTGGTTAGAAAACTTTTGATAAATCAAAAATTTATTTAAAAAAATTAACAAGTACTAACCTTTTAATATTGTTTGTAAATTAAAAAAAAATCTTTGCGTATGTTTTATTTTTTTATTTCTAATTTATCTATTTTTAATTGTTTTGTGTGCTTAAAATCAGGAAATATTTTAAGAATATTAAAATAAAAATAATCAATTTTTAATGGTTTAAAATTAACAACCAATTAATATTAAAAAAAATAACATGAATAAACAAAATTTGTATTAATATAAATATCATTTTACGCAATTTTCAACATTTTTGCCATTAATTGCAAATATAGTATATTATTTCACAATAAAATAAGTCAGTTAATTTAGTCACCCCGAAAATCCGTTGCCGTTCAAAACGTCAACCTTCCGGTAACTCCGCGAGAAGGAGTTGGCGCGATTGGCGCCATTAAAAAATCGCCCAAAATAGCAGGAGGTACCCAATTCTTAAGTAGTCCCGTATGTTCTGTTTTCTTTTATTATCTATTATTGATTTTATATAGGGCCCTTGGGGATTACCCTTGGCCACGCCTATATTGTTATGTCATGCCAACTTAATTTCATTAGTCTAATGCAAATACCATTACTAGTAACATCAGAACTAGAGGACTTGGCCTAGAGTTGTTAACGCTTCCTCTGAGACCCTGAGCCCTGCTCAGTGAGTTAAGTTTTCCTTTTGCAGTTTGATAGCAGGCACACTCGACTGCGGAAGGAAGAGAATGGCGGCATGTTTTGTAAAACACAGAAGTCGGAAGTAGACTAGCACGGTTGTTCAGTGCAGACGGCACCTGCTTTTTCCTTTTGTTGATTATTATTCTAAGATGTTAAGCGAGACATGTTTTAATCATTAATTTACATATAAAATTAAGTTGTTTGTATTTTTGTTAAATTGTTTAAGTTATTTAGTTGTAGTTGTTTTAATTGTTGTTGTTATAGTTGTTTAAGTTATTTAAGTTGTTTGTTGTTTGTATTTTGTATTTTTAATTCTGTGCGGTTGTGTGTGTAAACCATCCAGGAACCACACGTTCTATTCATCAGAATGTGGTTAGTAAATTCTATTTTGAAATAAAGTTTTATTAGTTAATATAAAAGAATTGGAAGCAGCACTGAAAAATGAAAAAGCCTCTCGAATCAAAATATTGTTAAAATTTATTTTTCACCATGGAAGTAAAAGGGATAATTGACTAAGGTAAAGGGATTTTCATAGCTTTACATGTGATATTGGATCAGGAGAGTTTGGTTCAAAAATAGTATCTGTCCAAAAAGAAAGAAAACTCTTACATGTTTAGTATTGACGTTAGAAAATTAAATAAGAAAATTGTTAAAGATATATTCCTTCTGCCACTGATATCTGATATTCTAGGTCATTTGGAACAGGCAGAGGTGGTCAGTACATTAGATCTCAAAAATGAGTTTTTTTCACATAGATGAGAATGCAACTAAGTACACAGCGTTCATGACGCATACTGGCATTTATGAATTTGTGAAAGTTTCTTTTGGCTTATGCAATAATCCAAGTATGTTCCAATGAGCAACATACGCCAGCTTTCTAGAATTAATAACAGATGAAATACTTTACTTATTTACATGGAGGATTTATTATTTTAAGACACCGCTAAAAATGACAATGTTTAAAAAAAATTACCAAAATTATTTACTAGAGCTTCTGAGTATGGATTACAGATTAATTTTAAAAAGTGTCAATTATTAAAACGTACAACTGAATTTTTAGGACATGTTTTAGAAAACGGAACAATTTAACCATCTCCTTCTAAGACCAAAGCAGTTCAAAATTTTCCCCAGCCAAATGTTGTAAACAAGTACAGAGCTTCCTAGAACTTATGGGATATTTCCGAGATACTGGGTATGCTAAAATTAATAGACTCCTTAGTGACTTAATCTGGAACAATACAGAATTTAAGTTTGGACTACAACAACGAGAAGTACTTTGTAAATTAAAAGAAATTCTTTCTAATAACTCACTTTTACATACATTTAAACAAGGATCTCCTTTAGAGTTTCATACTGACGAAAGCAATAAAGGATAAGGTGCTGTATTACTTTAGGTTTCACACGACGAAAAATATTATCCTATCAAACACAAGAGCAATAAAAACAACGTTGGAATAGGAGAAACTTTTCAATTAGAATTAGAAGCTCTTGCTGTAATAAAACCACTAAAAGAATTCAGACATTATCTTTTAAACTCTAAACTTCAAATTGTAACCGGCTGTAGTGCATTAAAAAGAACCTTAGATAAAAGGGACCTAACTCCAAAGATTGCTAGATCTGCCATGTTCTTCGAAGAATTTGACGTTTAAATAGTGCATAGACCAGATAATCAGATGAGACACGACGATGCTTAAAGGAGAAACGCGTTAGTTATCACCTCATGAAGAAAACGGAAAGATTCGTGCCGGGCAACAACAAGAGGGACATATCCAAACAATTAAGAATCTGATAGAAACGGGAAAAGAAGATATATATTTTTGAAGAAGGGTATATTATTTAAATAAGATAAGGTAGAGAACTGTTAATCATTCCAGGATAATTAAAATTTTGAAATAACTAAAAGTGCATATGATTAGGGACATTTTGCCTTAGCCAAGACTCAAAAGTAGATACAAGAGAATATTACATCCGAGGTAAAAAGAAGCAAATGTAATTATAAATTGAGTCCTATGCATCCTTTCTGAAAGAAAACGTGGTGAACCAGAAGAATTTTACATCCCTTGCTAAAGATGACACGCCACTTGCAACATATTATATTCATCATCTTAGTCCCCTAGAATCCAAAACAAATAACTATAAATACACCTTCGCCGTAAACGATGAGTTTACTAAATTTACGTGGATATACCCCACTAAGACTTCAATTCAAAATATGTCATTTCTAAGATGAACACTTAAAAAAATATTTTTTTGTGGAATACCCATTACTTTATTTTAGATAAACTATCGGCTTTTAATTCCGATGAATTCCAGTCATACTAGAACTAAGGAGTCCAACTTGTTTAAATAACCATGAGTGTACCTATGGCGAACGGACAAATTGAGCATTTGAATAGGACTATCATTTCAGTTTTGACCAAACTATCTGTGGATGATCCAACAAAATGATACCAAAAAATCTACAGTATTACATAGTAAAAGCTGCTGAGTGCGAAGGACCGTTAAAATCAAGCACTTGCGCTGAATACATGAAGATGTGGTGTTAACTTTGTACGTACTCTGCTTCTATAGAACTAAAGACGGATATTCTAGTTCTCAAGACGTACAGGAAAATCATATCCTACTTTCAAAATATACTTACAGACGCACATTCCACTTCTAAAGCCGTTGATTTTTTGAAAAATCTCGGTGACGAGTTTTAGAGTAATATTAGACTCATATTTTCCTTTTTTATTAATATTTCTGTTTTTTAAGTTTTCTTTCCAGATTGATTTAATTAGCATAGGACGTCCAATCTGTAGGATGGTCGAAATGTAGGCGCGGCAACCTTTGCCCACCTACATTTGGCTACAGCTAGCCTTTTGCAGATTGGGAACAGGAAATTTCAACAGTGGAACACAGACAATGGCGGCGTGTTTTGTAAAAGACATATGTCGGACATAGACAAGCTCGATTTTTAGGTACAGATGGCACCAATATTTCCCTTTTGTTGATGATTATTTTGAGGTGTTAAGCCATTCGGGCTTTGATCTTTAATCTACGTACATATTTCACTTAACTGTTTGTATTTTTATTTCTGTGTGGTTAATTGAGCGTGTAAGCCATCCAGAATCCCTCTCTCTCCATATATATATATATATATATATATAATATATATATATTATATATATATATATATATATTATATATATTTATATATATATATATATATATATATATATATATATATATATATTATGGTTTAAAAACATATATATTATTGTTTTTTTGATGCACACTAACATTTTTATCAGGTGCATGATATAATAATTATTTAAAAGCGCTTACCTTATTCATCTTTAGAGAGCGTTTTCGAAAGGGTTGCTGTGTGAAAAATGGCCAAATATCGACTTTGTTTAGGGTGTGGTTAGCCACTCGCTGCCATATTATGTATGTAACGATTAATAGACAAATACACGACATCAAGACATCACGCATTGATTACAACATGATATATACATTTATATAATATTATACATATATATTACAAAATGTATATATATATATATTTTTTAAGTATATATACAGTATATGTGTGTATATACATATAGGAGTTCGTGACACACACAATTTATTACTCAAATCAAACTATTCTCAATAAACCTATTACCTTAATTAGCTGTTAATTTTTAGGCATCTATATTTAGAAATGAATATTGAACGTGAGAGATACAATAAATTTGTTAGATTGTGCCGGGCTTGTTTACCCACCCTAAAAATCGCATTTGAATCTAAATATCAATGTACCGTGAGAAAGGGATGGCAGGATGGTGTTGAGCAATATTGCTGCTGGGGCTGATTATAAAGAAAACTCGAGTGGACTTTAAAATTATTCCTGAACACACCCAGTTTCACTGGTCATTGTATGGTTTGGTCTGCGTTGCTACGATATACATTTAACTATACGACCACACTGATCATGAATTATATCCTAAAGACAAACGATGTTAGTATGAGGATATTGGCACTAACACCTGAGTTCTTTGGTCTCTGATGTATCGAAGGCCCGCCATCCCCGATATAGAATAATAGAGATAGTGCACATTTCGTTTACTATTGTGGATTGAGTAGTCGAGACATGAAATGAACAGATGGACTTCAGTAATACGTTGATGAAGGGGCCTTTCGTGCAATGTAAATAACTATAGTCCTGTCATTATGTATATCATAGTATATTATATTATTATATTATCATCAAGTGTTAAACTATTACTGTACCAAATGGTAATTCCTGTAATTATGATTATGTAACGTGTTGTATAATAAGCAAGCATTTACAAAATTTGTAACACCTTTCCAACACAAAATTGATTTAATTACTACTCAAATTCAAACTGTAATAACCATGCATTGTAACTTTTCGTTTGTTAATAAAGTGAAGATCTGCCCTCTGCATGCTAAGGCTGGGATGACTGAAGCCGTAGCTGGACGCTGGTGTTTCCCGGGGCAGCGCAACATGCCAGCACCACCCACCTGGGAGATAGGCAACTGTCTGCAGGGTGTTCAAGAGGAGCCTTAGCTCAAAGCCGTATCTCTTGTGTTGATGGCAATAGATTCATTCAGAGAGGGGAAACTATCACTTTTTCAAAAAAGAAATACTTAAATTACATAATTGGTACTTATGAATGATTGCCAATGTAAAATAATTCCTAATATTCTTTTAATAATATAGAAAATTTCCTTAAACGATACTTTTGATTTTTGTGGTATTTTATAGTAACTCTAACCCAACAACTAAATTCCACCAACTGCATGAGTTTTTCTTTTCCCCAAATAAGAGTTGCGATAATATTTCAGATTGCACTGTCTATGGTAAGTAGTAACTATGTACATGCTTCAAAGGATTCAAAGGTGATGTGGCAACTGGACCATATGGGCCGAGCCCTTCAATCCAGAGGCTTCTGTCAGTAAGCACAAAAATGACAACGAGCGAAAAATAACACATAAAAGAGCAAAGAGATAGAAGGGTGGATTCGTGAGTTCATAACACAAAACTAGAGAGTAGAGAGTTTAGGGACAGAAAAACATAAAATAGTTTGTGGCCAGTGACATCCGTACGAAAAACGCCGAAAATATAGAATAATAGTGATCAAAATCGAAAAAATTAAAAATTTTGGAAAATAAAAATAAAAATATATGTTTTAAAAATAAATAAATTGCATTAAAATTCCGAAAAGGTCCTAAATAATATCTAAACATAAAAATTACTTTTATTAATTTAGATTAAGTTGTATAAATTTTTGTCTATTGAATAATAATGATCAGAAACGATAAAGTTTAAAATTTTGAAGAAATAAAAATATATGTTTTAAAAATAAATAAATTCCACTAAAAATCCGAAAAGAGCCTCAATAATGACAAATAAGCATAAAAAAAGAATTTTTTTAAATTTTGGTTAAGTTTTAGAATTTTTGTCTTCGCCGGGGACAGCTATGTACATGCTACGCATTAGAAAATAATTAATATAAAGTTTATTTAAATATCCAATGGTAGAAATGTATATAAGAAAAAAATTATACTTTATGTCCGAGATATGACAAGAAATAAAAATATTTATTTAAATAAAATAAGTTTTTATGTAACCAAAACATTCACAGACCCATCTTTCCCTAGAAAAAAAAACTACTGAAATTCAACGTTATAAAATAAATTGAAAATGGATATCTGAAATTTATTATTGCAACAGTCACATGGTGACTGACTGTTTAGGGTAGTCTTTTATTATTTGAGTATGTGTTGTGACGACTTCAGTGTTCTTGAGTGAGAAGTAGCTTGAAGAAGGATCCCAGTCACGATGGAACTGGAAAACCTTTTATTGTCTGGAGTAAATACTAGATACATATACAAGGATTCTAATATCCCAAAACAAGTCGAAAAGTAAAAGAATGGTTCTTGCATATCATTTCCATGACGATCACAGCTGGATAAAAAGATTAATTAATCTCACAAAATGGGGAGGCTCTTCCAGGGTGCAATTCAAACCCAATCTATCCCCCATTCGGTTTCCGAGGCCCTGCCGACGAATCTCCCGAATGCAATCACTAAAAAGCTGGCTCCGGTCAAAAATGGCGGAAGCCTCCACGACGTCAAAGCACCCACGTAAAAAAATGTCGAAAAACCCCGAGTCGAAAAATTCTAGGCTTTTTTTTACCTGGGGGTCAGTTAAAGTCCCGCCAATCGTTTTTTGGCCAGTTACTTGAGAACTCCAGCTAAGGTTACAACTAGTTTTTTAAAGCTGAATTCTCATTCGTTGGCTGTTCCGATTGAGGCTTCTCCAGGCAATCATCCGGGGAGGTCATTACCGGCAATCGATCAGGGGCGTAACGCCTATTCAACTGAACTCTCACCTCCCCAGACACCCTGTCACCACACTATTGATGCCGGTCGAAACAGGAGGCTTTAAATCAACTGATTTCGGTCGTTAGTTCTAGACAAAAGGGGGGTATTACAGTGTGTTCGAATTCTACAAAAAGCAAAGACATTTGTAGCTATACTTTTCAGAAGTAAATTCCAGTCTTACTATTCCCTGTATAGTAAAAAGAAGACTATAACGTCAGCCTTACAATAAACCTTAATTTAAACAAGAATTTAACAGTTTACGTAATAATATAAATTCTCTTTCCGAAGTGTACAGAATTTAATTACTTTCTTTATAATAAAGTTTAAAAGTTAGAGTCATTTCTCAATTCTTGGGGCTGTGAACTTAATAAAAGAACTGTGAGTAAATAAAACTAAATAGTTTTAAAATTCAGAAATTCAGAAAAAAATAATAAATATAAAATTTTGAATATTTTAGAAACAAAAGTAAGCAAATCATGCTGAACAGTTCACTCTCACTTGAGTCCAAATATTGTATCTTTTTTTTTCTAATTGAGTCAATCACCTTTTCCTTTTTTCCACATTACCAATAAAATTTACTTTCAAACTAAAATATATAATATAAATCATAAGATGCAATGTGATTGTATTCGATAACAAAGAGAAAGAAAGAAAAGTAAAGACTCATTAAGGTGAGCATCTCAGCGGTCAAGGTAATTGGCTTTTACGGAGTACCTGGCAGTGATTAAAAGCACTGCTTCAACCTCCGAACGAAAAAAGAACAAAAACTTAATTTGGTGCATTAAGAAAACCAGGTTAGCCAAACAGAAATTTAATATGCTTACAGCGGCTTCCGAAAAATCGAAAGAAAAAATGCTATAAAGTGAAAAAATCGTTCACATACAATGTATATGTGAAAAACAACACGTTCAATGATTAAAAATAATCATTCTGTACCTTAAACATCTCAGTGTCCAAGCTCTGCAGTACTTATTGCTCTCATGATTCAAGTAATCAAAAAGATTATTTACCGATAGCTGGTAAAACACTAAGCAACACTTCCACGCGCCCTCTTCTGACCAAATTTTCTTGTAGTTGCCTCTTCCAATATCATCCTCGCAAAGATAAGAACAAGCAAGTGGAACGTATATGAAACTATCACGTCTCTAAGACGCATCTCAAGAAAGGTAACATCAACAAAAGGTATACTGAGAAATTGAACACATATTACAAGTCTAAATTATATTTCATAAAAAAGTGGTGGGTATATCTGAAAAGCTCTTTGAAATATTTGCTATAAAGATTTTGTAGGTGAGCTATTACTGGGCACCTAGATCCTTCGATAGTACCTTAAGTTGGTGATAAATATCAAATATTATTAAAGAAAGTCTCATAAGGATAAAATAAAATCGAGATACTCGAGGGATAAATATTTCGTTTCATACACTCGGGTATAAAGTAGGAAACTTATACCATTGATTCTTTCGCAAGCGCAGGTTAACGCTTGAAAACCCTTTTCTCGTCAATCTGTATGCGCTGGAAAAAAAATGGAGGTACAGATGCATTATAGACGCCGTGTGTTTTTGGTAGCCAAATTTGGAGATCTTTTGGCGATGTTATGGGGGTTTATGTAGAGTGGGTTGGTGTGTTTGCCCTGGTGGGTTGGTGGTGGGCTAAGGCAACTCTAATGTGTTCTTGCACCCTATTGGTACACGTGATTTCTGACGTCAGTAGCCGGGACTAACCGAGAAATTTGCATCTTAGTTGTTCATTTGGATTACAATAGCCTAGGTTAGGTTGTATTTTTTTTTGTTCTTATCATTTTCTGGAATTTAGTAAGTGATTTTGTTTTTGTTCTTATCATTTTCTGTGATTTAGTGAAGTTATTTCCGTTTTTAAGCATATTTTTGAAATTGTTAAAAAGTATCAGGATATTCTAAATCAAACAAGATGATTTGGTTTGAAACATTTTTGTTTTGTTCTTATTTTCTGGGTTTTAGTAATTTAATTATGGCGGGAGTAGCTATTTCGGTTCTAACTATCTTTTAAAATGGTTAAAAAAATATCAGGATATTCTTAGGTGTGAGGGCACCAATTTACATTTCATTCTAAACTCCAAGTGTGTGGGAAAAAAGCTATTCCGATTCTGTTTTATCCCTCCTCAAATGTTAGATTTTTTTATAATATTAGTGCTTATTAAAATGCTATATATTGTGTTTATTCTGTTGACATATATCATAAATATTACTAATTTGTTATTTATTTTTTAAATAACGTAAAAAATGATAATTATGTTAATTTTATTTTAATAATGCTTTAAATTGTTAATCTGTTTTTTTCTTTCAAAGTTTAGTTTTGTTAATGTAGTGCTTCAAATATGCCACTTGACCGCCGCCATGTTTTTCTACTTGGCAATTTTTCAAAACAGGCGTTTCTCTGTTGGTCGTCAATAAAACATGGCGGACGGGACCGGCGTCTATAATGCATCTGTTTCGAAATGGATTCCACTTAGAATTCCTCTACTCGATGAAGTTTGAGCGTGCTTTGGGAGTAAAATCAAAACAAAAATTTAATCAATATATCTAGGTGTATTTAACATACAATTCCTTTAATTATTAAGCTAGAAATGTCAGATCCACTATTTCATTTTCTATACGATTTGCCTTTGCGATCGTCACTTCATTATCCCCATATAAAACACTTAAGTTAAAATTAATTATTGCAGGTGTGCAAGAGGGCTTCATTTTAAGTGGAAGTAGACGTAGTGTGGCTCTATATTAGCGGTGTACAGTTTAATATGTGGCCATATTATACCCTTGCCTGTGGATTACATTTGAGAAAAATATGACAAAAATTGAAATTTTTTTCTTTAATTTTGTTAATTATTATCATCAAAATGTTATTTCATTTATATTTAGTTAGTATAACACCAAAATTGGAACTGTTGCATTGCCCGAACGTATATATCAAATTAAATATTAGGCTCCAGCCTACACGGGAAAGCTGAAAGCCAGGTCAGTGCGGAATTTGAAGTATGAAACTCTTAGAATATATTTGGGTAAAGTACGAAAAATGATGTATTTTCTTACATTTTTATATATTTTTAATAATTTTTTAGTAGAGTTTTTTCATTTTTTATATAAACAAAACACATTATTAAGGATCTTTGGCAAGAATGGCCAAAGGCCTTCTTCTATTGGTAGCATCAGTGGGGTCGTAATTGACAAGATTAGTGATTAATTCATTGTTTAAATTCTTATAAAATTTAGTGGAAAGGTTATAAATAAATGTTGGAATAGAAGGAAGCTTAAGTTCCTCATGGATTTCTCCATTTCGAAAGTACCATGGTGAGTTGGTAATTTCTCTTAAGATTAAATTTTGAAGAACAGTTAAGATTTTAATATTAGAATCTGTTGCATACGACCACGCTGGTGTTGCATAGGTAAATATTGGACCGAAGGCCAGAAATGTAAAAGAGTAGCTTATTTTGAGTAGTTATTTTGCTTAGGCGAGAATTTAAGGGGTATAGAACTCGCTTGACGTTTTTGTATTTATCTTTAACAGACCTAAAGTGCTGTTTCCATATTAATTTTTTATCTAGCGTTACATCTAAATATTTAACGGTATCCGACCAAGGAGTATGAGTGTTATTGATATATATGTTGTAGTTAAGGTAAGACGTTCTTTGTTTGGCTGTAAACATAGCGGCTTCACATTTACTAGTGTTAATCCTAATTTTCCACCAGTCTAGCCACTTAGTAATTTTGACTACGTGTTTATTGACGACAGTCACGGCAAATTTATAATTTTTATTTGAAGAAAATATTGCAGTATCGTCTGCGTAAATTGCTAATTCAGTAGTAAGATATACAGGGATGTCATTTATATAAATATTAAATAATGTAGGGCCGAGAAGTGATCCTTGTGGTACGACGGAAAGGATAGGAAATTTTGAAGAGTAGGAGTTATAAATTTTAACCTGAAAAGTACGATCCGTTAAATACGAGTAAATTAGTTTGATTTAACTAATAGAAAAATTATAGGTGACTAGTTTGTGTATGAGTGCGTGGATCCAGATTTTATCAAAAGCACGAGCAATATCTAGAAAAACAGCAGCAGTAGAGAGTTTATTAAGTCTATTTTTAGTCAGTAGTTCATTAATGCGGTAAATTGGATGAGGAACCGAAAGATTCTTGCGAAATCTAAATTAATATGGAATAATTATATTGTGCTGGTCGAGATGGTTATTGATTTCTGCAAGAATGAATTTTTCCGTAATTTTGCTAATAGTATTTAATAAACTGATTGGTCTATAATTATCTGGAGAAGAATGATCCTTTTTAGATTTTGTAATAGGAACAACGATAGTTTTTCCAGCACTTAGGGAAGTGATTGAAATAAAAAATATGATCAACGATTGTATATAAATAATAAATGTATTGAATTGGGAGATACATAAGAGCAGTATTAGTGATGTTATCTTTTCGAGGGGATTTACGTTTAGGTAATTTACGAATAATTTTGATCAGTGTAGCCCAATCGATATGAACGTTAATATTACGCGAATTAAAATTTTGAATAGTTGAAACCGAATTATAAACGTCATTGGTCGTGTTTACGTCAGAACCTGGATTTGGAGTGAAATTTTGAGCAAGCGTGCTGCCGATTAAGTTACATTTTTCCTCCGCGTGTAATGAATAATATTTGAATTCGGAATAATGGTGGAAGCAAAGTTTATACTGTCATTAATATCTGTTGTTATTTTATTAATAAAAAGTTCTAAATCGGTGAAATTTTGAGCAAGCGTGCTGCCGATTAAGTTACATTTTTCCTCCGCCGTGTAATGAATAATATTTGAATTCGGAATAATGGTGGAAGCAAAGTTTATACTGTCATTAATATCTGTTGTTATTTTATTAATAAAAAGTTCTAAATTGTTAACGTTATTAATATTTAGGACCTGAGTATACTATTATACCATTTTTTTTACTTATCCCGTCTATGTTTGGTGCTTTTTTATTGAGTAGGATTTTAGCAGATATGAAGACTTCAGTTGGACTAGTTGGCTAAAAGACACTATTATTAAAGCAGCTTAACTCGTCTTTATGAAATTTTCGTATCTCATCAACCTTGTCGATCGTATCAGGACAGAAAAATACCTGGGTGGGGACAATTTGTTTTCATAATTATTTGCTATTCCTTCGACTTCATCCTTATCGTCTGTAATAATTTAATTGTTGACATATAGAGGGTGAAAGAGTTTCTTTAAATTCCAAACAGTATTACCTGTTAGGGTAAGTGATGTTATAAAATTATTCTATTGGATGTCCTTGTGATTATCAACTTCCCTTTTAACTATTGCTCTTAATCTATAATAATCTGGTCTTATATTGAGATTTTTAATACGGTGTCACAATTTATGGATATTACTTCTATTACTAATTAGTAACTTAATTTGACTGCAGAGTCGTTGGTACGATTTCGTCTGAAGACTATATCTGGGAAAGTTAATGTCACTGGGGATAATATTGATCAAGGAACCAAGTATATATCAGAAAGAGTACTTAGGTCAGAGAAGTAAGGGGGGGGGGAGCTACTGACGTTATTAGAGAAGTTTCACCTATTGATAACCTTTAGAGTTAGAATGGAAAGTAGAGAGAACCGAATAAAGGAAGAAAAAAGAACTAGGAAATGATTGGAGGACAGAGACTCCATAACTGTAACTTTATAGGGTTTGGTTTGAAGTGCTACGGTCTACTTTTTTTGCAACACGAGAGATGAAACTTTATAGGGAAATGTGATGTTACTAAGTAGAGAAAAGTCTATTGTAGATAAGTCTCCAGCTGAGTTATAACGTGTGGGGGTAGGGGAGGCATTCGATTTTAATAGAATTAATTATTGATTAAGTAAGGAACAAAAGTTCTACTATTGGAGCAAATAAAGTTCCTGTATCCTGGACTATTACAGTGGAGATGATGGGCGTTAAAGTCTCCTTCCTAGAATACTGTGTCTTTGGTGGAAAAAAGGAAATCAAGGCCGGAACACAGATATTTGTTTTAGCCAGATCTTGCGTAAGTATTAGCGAGAACAACTGAAGGGGAGGAAGGAAAATTAATTTTTACAATAGTATTATCAAATGAATTTAGAATAAGGCTTGGGATATAGCATAATTTTAAATTCCTTTTGATATAGAAGGCATCGTACACTCTATTATCGCTAGCACAGGGTCTAGAATCAAGATTAATGAGCAGCCTTGAATTTGAGCAGCCTTGATTGAAGATCTAGGAATTCCTCATTACACCTCCTGTGAAAAAATAACCTCCATGGGTTTATCTACAAAATTATCTCTCCATTCGTCTACTTTTGGTCCGATGACATTGGCCAGTGTTTAATAAGTGTTTTCCCAATATCTATAATTTAAGGAAGAAAATATTATTATCGTCATTTAGCACTAAGTTATTATTGTGGGGATTTTCCCTTTTGTCAAATGTATTACTAATATTTTCATCTGAATTACTACTGTTTAAGTTTTCCTTTAATTCCACTATAATATATTTTAGTATTCTTCGTATGAGCTACCTGTGTGCTTGTTGCTTTAGTAGTCTTGGGAGGAAGAGGGGCTAAATCCTCATAATATAATGTTCTGTAAAAACGCCTAACAATTAATTTGGAAACACACACACACACAAAAAAAAAAAAAACGAATTAAATAAAACTTATGAATAAAGACATAGTCCTTTTGTTTTAGGCTTTAATCATAACATCCGTGTCACGCTTCTTCCTTGTTGCCACAATCTAATTTAGTAAAAGTTTAGTAGTAGCCTTGAAAACCATGGAGCATGGAAGCTTCTTTCTTCTTTTACTGTTGCACTGCCTTACCATACATTTATCTTTTAATCTCTGTACAGTAAAAAAATTTTCAGCCAAGTTATAGCCTTTCTTGAAGAAGTCCCATGCCCAAAAAACATCGTCATTTGCTTTTCTGGATTCGGAAATTTTTTTTTTCCGATTTTCATGTTAAATCCGAGTTTTTGTTAAATCAAGGCTCGCTTGTTAAATCGTTGTCGATTTCGTGCTCACTGTTTGAAATCTCAAGATTAGAAGGCCAGATACAGATGAACTCGTTGCTTTATACCAAGCATGCCCTACCCGAGGCCCATGGGCAGCGTGCGGCCCATTTAAAAACGTTTTGAGGCCCAATTGAAGTTTTCAACTGTCTATGTAGTTTTAGTCATTTTGACTATATACAGTTGAAACATAGAATTTTAGTTGTTAATGTTTGCAATAATAAATATCACTTATTATGTACGTTAAGACTTGATAGCAACCAACGTAAACCAGGTCTTTGAGTAGGGTTGGACAGGTTACGTTGATGTTTGAGTGTTCTAGAATATTCTGTCAATCGGCCATTACTTATACAACCAGCAGACTCGAGTTACGTGCACGTTCTCTGTCCGACCAGGCAGTGTAAGTTGTATGGAAAGAAAGTTATAAATTATATTTATGGCTATTGTGAAGTTATCATCAATTGTAAAGGGTAAATAAATTCATATTAGAATAAATTCATACCGAAGATAAATTTCCAAATTTAAGACGATTTTCAGCGTGCTTTATATCAGCATTTGGAATTACTTATCGTTGCGAATAATTTTGTTTTCCAAATTAAACCTGGTAAAAACAAAGTGTAGCAGATTGCTTGATAAAAACATGACTAATCAGTTACGATGCGCGTCGACTACATTATCCGTTGATATTAACAAAATCTCTAGTAAAATACTAAAAACAAATCTCACATTAATTTTAAAATAATACATGTGGTAGCGCTTGTGAATAAACCACAATATATATTTATAGTATAAATATAATAATAATATTTTAACCCTCAAGACTAGAGAGGACGGTAAGAGGTTGGGGGTGATTATAAATACAGTATAGTTAATGTTCATTGTCGTTGTAATTATGATATATGTATAAAACAACTTTTATGTACAGTCGTTGCTGGCACTGTAAAAATGTATATTTTGAATATTGCACGATAATAAAATATTTTGAATAATTTGTTGTTTTATTTTTATATGTGCGGCCCACCTGAGAAATTGTTTTTTGGCCCACCAACCGATTTGAGTTGGGCACCCCTGGTTTACACCACGAAGGCCATGAAGAGGCATCATCGTGCACTGATGTCTACAGCCAAATAATATTTTATTTTCTGTTCTTAAATTTCCCTTGTTTTTTTTGTGTTGTGAACTAACGAATGCATTATTTTATACTTCCCCACTTCTTTTTAGATGTTAATTCTCTCGCTAGTTCTCATTCCCTTTTCACTTGAAAAACTTTCAGAACTTGCGCGCAAAGTCCGTTAAATCCAGTTGACCGATATCTAGAAAAATCTTGAACGTTTTCATTGGTCAATTACGAGAATAATGGACGAGGAGATTAGATGGACTGGTTGTACAGTTCTCAAATTAGCCACTAGATGTTGATACTATTTGTAATAGTGAATATGAATGTTAAGTTACACATTTCTCGTTATTTCGAAATACTTGAGTGAACATTTCCTTAATATGTATGAATATACGCTTTTATATTATTTGAATTTTACACTGATACACAAGTAATCAGATAATACTTTACATCCTGTCGGGTACCTCTCGTTTAAAATTAGGTATTCACCTATGATCAAATTTATAGTGGTTGTTTATTTCTTTTAGTCACAAAGATTAAATATTATTTAGGTTGCATTGTGTAGATATTTTTAGTTTAAATTCAAGAACAGGCTCTGAGAGACTACAGACTTCAAAATAAACTAATACGCTAAATTTTAAGAACGACTGAAAACAGCTTTAAAGTAAAAATAAGTCAATTTATTACAATTATATATACATTATTAATATACAAGATTAAGTTTTATACTATTTACTTTTTAATATAATCAAAATAGATGCCACACTAATTAAGACATGATAATAATAATTTCCTATCCCTTAGCTAACTCTATGTATATAGGAGATAGGACCCAATCTCAATTTCAAATATGTATAATAATGCGTACCTTTGTGGATCTTTAGGGTGTGCAAAGGCTGTACTCTTGGGAGCTCTTGTAGATACCTTTCGATTGAAGTGATGATAATGTGGACTACGTATTACCGCTGATATAGGGCCTTCTAATATAATTCGGGGTGATACTGAAAAAGCGGATGAGCTGGAAACTTCTGGTCGTTGAGAGATGTCGAGGTGTTCCTTGGGCCCAACTCCTTTGATCCCCGTACTCTGTCCTCGAGTCCTGAACACTTGCCGTCCAACTCTCGACCTCCGAACTCTGACTTCAACTCTACTCGAGTCCTCGAACACAGACAGTCGGACTTGTCTCCTCGACTCGACTGCTGTACTCATTTCGATTCGACTCCACTCTCGAACCTCTCCCTCTTTTTCTAGACTTTTCTTATTTTATATTAATTTTATCTTTGTTCAATCTTAATTCTTTTCGTCCAATCGGGATAGATGTAAAAATTTATTTGGTCTCCTTGACCCCGCCTTAAAACCGCTAACGTGGGAAAACCCTGCCTCTTCAAATTGGGCACTGTCCCTTAGGGACTCATAAATAACTCCACAAAGGTACATTCTTATTTAGTGTCATGTACGGAGACGCTATTTTAATATGGGACTGAGATCAGAACCCCACCCGAAAATACCGCACACGACGAAAAAATCCGTTGAAATAATTTTCATTGTTCTCTCCCCTTTACAAAAGATGTGATGAGGTCAGATTTAGATCCCAAATATTTTACTGCTCGTATGAATTAATCAATTATATTACTGATCTAAATCGCCTCATCACACATCCAACGTTTTATATAACTAATAAAAATAAAAAAAAATTTCCTAATTATTAACAAATATCTATTCGAAACAGCTGTAAAATTTTTTTCAGTTTTTCTGAATGCAAAGAATAGCGTTTTATCAACATATATTTCGGAAAGGTTTACGCATTATTTTATAGAATATTTCGAAGAAACATTTTAGAAGAAACATTTTAGAAGAAACATTCAAAACATTATTTTCATTAAATTAAACATTATTTAAAATAAATATAATATAATTAAACTAAATATTAAAATAAATATATATAATATTATATATATATTATATTATATTATATATAATATATATATATATATATTATATAATATATATATATATTTATATATATTTTATATATAATATATATAATATAATATTAAAGTAAATATAATATAATTAAACATTATTTTCGAAGAACATTCTAGAATATCTTTAAGAATATTTTAAATTGTAAACCACCCATAAATTTAAAAAAAAATTCCCCTCAAGTTAATATGGAGCTACGTGAATCTAAAATGGAGGATAGCTTACAGTCATAAGCAGTCAGATCTGAGACACCCTTTATATTCTCATTTGATATCTCTTTTGTTTATATTCTAATTAAAAGCAGAAAAAACAAAATGGACACATTTTAACTGGTATGACTGAGTCGGTGTTTTCGATAGTGAAATATTTCATGCTTATTTAAATTTTAAGAAGGTATATTATGATTTTTGTTACAGATTTTGACAAAATTACTTTCTTTGCATTCATTGAAAATACATAAAATTTTTTCACAATTATTTAGAGTGTGTTTATATGACAACATATAAAGTCGGAGACTTTTAAAAGTGGTTTAAGCCGTTGTAATAGACCTATAATATAAATTAATGCATTATATGTAAAATAAATTAATACTTTATCTAGTCTAAATTGCTACTTTATCTACTTTCAGTTGGTAATGTTAAAATTGTCATCATAACAGATTTTTTTTTACTGGAATGTTTTTATGTATCGCCTAATTTACATTAATATCAATAAACTGATTTAGTACCAATACTTCACACAGTATGAATTAATACTTTAAAATAAAATATCAAATTATCAACCATAAATTTATAAACCATATAACAAAAGTATGAAAAAACTAATGAAATGTTATTCTAAAAAAATAAGAACTTTTAAGTTCACCTTACATTAAAAAAAAATCTGTTACGATGACAATTTTAACATTACCAACTTTTCAGCTGAAAATGTACATGTCCCCTTAACAGGCAAAAAAATGTAAGTTCTTACCTATTATTCAAAGTGGTACTCAATCAGTTTATTAATATTTATGCAATTACGCGATACATAAAAACATCCATTAAAAATATCTGTTATAATGACAATTTTAACATAACCAACTTTTCAGCTGAAAATGCACTATGTCCCCTTAAGAGGCAAAAAAATGTAAGTTCTTACCTCTTATTCAAAGTGGTACTCAATCAGTTTATTGATATTTATGCAATTACGCGATACATAAAAACATTCCATTAAAAAAATCTGTTATGATAACAATTTTAACATAACCAACTTTTCATCTGAAAATGTTCTATGCCTTCTTAAGAGGCAAAAAATGTAAGTTCTTACCTCTTATTCAAAGTGGTACTCAATCAGTTTATTGATATTTATGCAGTTACGCTATACAAAAAAATATTACCTAACCTAAAACATGATATACCTAAAACAAAATATACATAAAAAATGTTATATGCTTTCCATAATTTAAAGTAATTATTTTAGTCAAATTTTCCCACTTTCTTTGTTCTGTGTGCGCTTAAACTTACTATATAATTATAAAAATAAAAGTATTCCTGAAGTGTGACTATAACTTCCTGTAATTTGTTACTCTGGATCTTGTAATTTCTTAAATTTTTAGCTAGCTTAAGTTTATATAAAATACCTTTAAACTAAAGTTAAAAAATATATATCGAAAAACAAAATAAGATTAGATTCGTTATTAGAGAGAAAAAAATAAAGTAAAAATTCGTTGCTAAGGTAAACACTTTAAACTGTGGCTAAGCTTTTTTGTATTTATGTCCCTTTTCAATCAAATTGTCAACTGGTCAAAAGAGTTGTCCCCTCAAAAGCTATTAAGTGGCAAAGATAACTCCACTCGAAGCATACTTCTCACCCTTAACACATTGTGTGCTGGTGCATTTCGCAGCGGATTTGTACCAGAAGCGGTCGTTTTGAACGTAAATTTAGTTATTCAGTTAAATCTCAATAGATCGAAAATTATTTAATTAACCAATTTTTCGTATTTTATATTGAAATATATAAACAAATATATATATATATATATATATATATATATATATATATATATATATATATATATATATATATATATATATATAATATCATTTTCGCAAGGATAAATAAAAAGTTAATTTTAAATCTAAATTGATTTTTTAATCAACCTTTCCGTTCTGTGGTTCCGCATCGACTGATGTTAAAACTAGTTTTTATTTGTCTAAACTTTTTCCAGAATCTATGTAGTACACAACAAACATTCGGCTTTGTTTTCCTGTATATATCTTTATTTTTGTACCCACAAACAAACCATGCGGTTACACTAACCCGTATTAGTACTTGACCCACGCTTAAGTATGAATAGTCAGAAAACGTACTAGTACGTGTCCCGCATATGTGTTAATAACCATGCTTCATTCCTGTACCGTGACCTTCAGGAAGGTCAAGCCCATACCGGCCGTATACGTGTTGAGGTACTCTGGTCGATGATCCCAGAAAGGTTCAGAAGTGCGTCTTAGATATCATATTCTGCTACGTCTATATAGACGTATCACACGATTATCAGTATAGAAGAAGGTAAAATTGGAAGAAAGTTAGCTGTATATTATTTAGTCACATATTTTAAGTGCAAATTGTCTTCTATAAAAAAATGGTATGTGTGCTTTTGCTGCTTTTAGAAGCATCTAATATAAAAGATACTGTAGATACTGTAGGGCACCTATGTTCTTGGATCGTACCACAAGTTGGTGATAAAAATCAAACATTGTCAAAGAAAGGCTCACAAGCATAAAAATATTCGAGATACTCGATTAAAAAATATTTTGTTTAACACTATCGGGAAAAAATCGTACGCTTAAACTATTGATTTTTTCACATGCGCAGGTTAACGCTTGAAAAGGCCTTATCACCAATCAAAGGCCATTTTGTATACGTTAGAAAAGATATAGATTTAATTTAGGCTTCCTCTACAGGATAGAGATAGTGCGTATTTCTGAAGTGAAGTAAACAAAAAAATTAACCGATATATTTTTTTGTATTCCTCTGTTTCACTTTTACATAATAATAATAATTATTACTTAATTACATAAATATAATGTTAATAGAGTTATAAGAAGTTTTAAAATTTTTTAAGTACAGTCTTTAAAATGGACTAGCAATGAGTTTTATTCGGGGTGGAAGTGAGGTAGTCCCTGTAGGCTTACGGAAAAGGAGTACATTGTCATAATCAGGAAGGTTCATTAGCTCTTCGTTGTTAGCAGTAAAAATCCTACTAAAAAGATTTAAACCTGACTTTTTTTTATTACTTCCATCATTCGTTCTGCCTTGATGTTGCAGTGAATATTCTTAAATTACCCTGAAGCATTAAGAATGATTCGGGAAGTTTTGTTTTAAGTTGTCTGCAACTTTTGGTGATATGAGTGGGAATGTTATGATTAGTCGCCTCAGAAACCCAGCATTGCAGTGTTTGTGGCAGTTTAAAAATGATGTCAAGTTCAGAGTGGAGGGGGTAGTAAAATTTTGTCAGCTTGTGACAATCAGGCACTGATAAGGGTTCATATGGCCATGAGGCCATCAAGGCGTGTCCCGATGGTTGTGGACAGATCGCAAAAATTGGGTGACAAATCAGTCAGCCTCCTTCAAAGTGACGAAAGCGGCTAGTGGCAGGTGAACTCAGTAGAGTAACGGTCTAACTGGAATACTACTAGATGCTCGAGTGAGCTTCTTGGAGTCGGAATTAGTGAGGGTAGAGGGTACCACGTAGGGGAGAAATAATGCTAGTTTAGTAGCCCGAAAAGTTTTCCTCGTTGCATTTCGAGACGGAAACCGGATGTCAAATAGGAGGAAAAGGAAATTTTGAGAGGTGACCGTCACAGTCCTGGGTCTCGGAACCATCACTCGTGAGCCATTGCGACAGAACTTTGGCTCACCCTACGGAACCACCATCACTTGGATTGCTCAAAAAATACCCACTAAAACCTCGCGTTAGTTTCAGGGGTTAAAATACCTAGGGTTTTAGAAATTAACACATTGTGTGCGGGTATATTTCGCAACGGAATTGTACCAGGAGCTGACGTTTTGAGCTTAATTTTAGTTATTCAGTTAAATCATAATAGATCGAAACTTATTTCATTTTTTAACCAACTTTTCGTATTTTATATTGAAATTTATAAACAAATATATAAATAGAAATACACAAATAACAACCATAAAATTTTTGTAAACAATAAATATATTTTTTGTGGATAAATTTTTTACGTTTTTTTTATCATTATTTAGGCTCTTTTCGGATTTTTAATGCAATTAATTTATTTTGAAAACTTTTTATTTTCTCAAAATTTTCAACTTTCTCGTTTCTGATCATCATTATTCAATAAACAAAAATCTATAACACCTAAACTAAATTAATAAAAATTAGTGTTCTATTTAAAAATTATTATTTAGGCCCTTTTTGGAATTTTAGTTCATTTTATTTTTTTTAAAACTTATATTTTTATTTTTCCAAAAATTTTCAAATTTTTTCGATTTTGCTCAATATTGTTGTAATTGTTTCGGCTTTTTTCGTACGGATGTCACTGGCCACAAAAATATTTTATGTTTTTCTATCCCTAAACTCTTTACTCTCTAGTTTTGTGTTATGAACTCAAGAATCCACTTTCTATCTCTTTGCTCTTTTATGTGTTTATTTTTCGCTCGTTGTCATTTTTGTGCTTACTGACAGAAGCCTCTGGATTGAAGGGCTTGACCCATATAGTCCAGTTGCATCACCACCTTTGAAGCCTTTGAATAATAGTACCCTAAATATGAAAAATCAAATATAAATAGTAGTAAATAGTTATTTTTTCGAATTATGTATGTATAAACATTTTCATATTATTAAAAAATGAAAGACAGGAACGTTCGGCTTCGATTTCCTATATATACCTTTATTTTTGTATACACGAACTAACCATGTTGTTACACTAACCCGTACTAGTACGTGACCCGCGCTTAAGTATGAATCTTCAGAAAACGTGCTAGTACGTAACCCATGCTCAAGCATCAATCGTCAGAAAACGTACTAGTACGTGACCCGCTCTCAAATATCAATCTTCAGAAAACGTGCTAGTACGTAACCCATGCTCAAGTATCAATCGTCAGAAAACGTACTAGTACGGGACCCGCATATAATGTGTTAAGAATTAAAGTTAACCTTAAATAAAAAGAATAAAAAAAAGTTAAAATTAAAATGGAGGGGGGGGGCGCTGAAGTCAACATTGAAAAAAGTCAAGCTGTGGATCCCTCTGGGAAGAATATCCCTTTGGATGGACTGCAGCATTTATCCCCTAGGGTGTTAACTTTAGGGATTATGTTGGCCACGTTGCAGAGTCACTCATCAAAGCAGTGTCAGCATGTTACAAGAGGGAAGGGGTATCAAGAAGTGTGATATTACAAATTTTGGTTTAAGAAAATGCCTAAAATCAGTATGTTAAATTTTATGCTTATTTTATAATTACCAAAATTTTTTAAGTTATTTTCTTAATTAGGGTGAAAGATAAATGAATTAATATCAAAGAACTTAAAATACAAAAAGCATTTTATAATTAATGAATTATTATCAAAGAAAAGTAAAAAACTAAAGGGATTACTTATTATTCCTTTCATTATTAAATGCTATGTATAATAATGTATGAAGAAAAAGCTATGAATGTATCTTCTAGGTCTTATATTTTTCTATTTTTTACACTTTAATAAAAAGAAAATCGTATAAATAGCGATAGAAGAATCCACTTGATAGTTCAAATTATTATTTAGTTTTATTAGTTCAAATAGTCTGAAGGAGGTAGCGATATATTATTTGCGAAACTCATGTTAAAGATTTAACTTTACAGCATACAGGAGTGAGTCGACTCAGAGTAAATTGTCTAAACTGCAAATCTTACCTTTTTAAAGCTAAAGAGTTTAAACGGCGTGCTGCTTGATAAACACATATAAAATTCAGGTAACAGAGATAAAATACATTTCGTTTACAATATTTAAACTTTTATATATAAAGTTTATCTCATGAGAATAACTGATTCTTACATTTCATTGAGTTGCTTTAGTTAATTGCTCTTTGGAATAATTTGTTTCATGATATCCTTTTATTTCTTTCTTGAGAACGAAATGATTCTATGTGTATATATATACACAAAATCACAGGCAAATATATATATATATATATATATATATATATATATATATATATATATATATATATATATATATATATATATATATATATATATATATGTCAGGTCTAAAAAAGGGACAGTTGGAAATTATATAAGTTAGAAACGATTTTAAAAAGAGAAATCTTTTATAATAATAAAATAAATGAAATAAAACCTACGCTTTACAAACAGATAAGTTGGATTTGGAGCTTGGACATGGAGCGGTCAACACCTTCACGCATAGCTCCGGATCGATTAATGAAAATGGCGCATGTTGCTTTCCTTAAGAACGATGAGTTAATAAAACTTATTATTATCAAGAAGACTGTTTTCCATTCGCCTTAACTCTGGATCACGACATGTCATATATATATATATATATATATATATATATATATATATATATATATAGATATATATATATATATATATATATATATATATATATAAATATATATATATATATATATATATATATATATATATATATAATATATATATATATATATATATATATATATATATATATATATATATATATATATATATATATGGAAAAGTGTCCTCAGTCAAGGATTTAGTAGCTATACTATGTGCGAAACACGAGAGTTGGAACTTTAATAGTGGAAACACTGCTGTAAAAACGCTACGCAACAAAACCACAGAATGTCGCGCATATTATACGTGAGCTACATACCTACCTTACCTCTCAGCAAAATGACTCGTCCTTCATACGTCATACGAATGCGGAGTGACGCGAAGAACTGATCCTTGTATTATCTTGAGGTCTAAAGTAAGAGTTGTCAAGATATTTTCGAAGCAAGAACAACAAAAGGATAAAACTTCAATGTTCCAGAGGTCGTACATCACGACAATGGCATCTAGGGCTTCAAGAGGCTTGCAGGGAATCTGCATTGTCTAACAGAAATGTAGCAAGATAGGTAAAAGTCTTCAATGAAGAACGCCCAAATGTGGCAGACATGTAGGTCGTACTAGAGTCAGCGATGCCGAAGTTCAAGCTGTTGCCGAGCTAATGGACAGTGATCGATGCCAAACGATTCGTGAGCTGTACCTAAAGAGAGGATTTGCACATACGGCTGTGCTGCACATTCTGATTTAACGGCTGAGCATGAGAAAAATTCTGCACTTTCTTCAGAACGCCCCTATCATTCTGCATAACAATGATCGGCTACATACAGCGCAAGCTGTGACTGATTTGTTCGATCAATGGGGCTAGGAAGTGCTTTAACAGCCACCTTATTACCTAGATCTAAACCCTTGTGACTTTGTCTTAATTCCTATGATGAAGAAACTATTTTGTGGCATTCGCTTCAGAACTGTTTCAGAGATTATTGCAGTAATAGACCTGTCCATTCGAACTATCAACAGAACAGACCCTGTTACATTTGTTCTGCGACTTCCACATCGTTGGAAAAGGGTTATACACAATGCTGGCGACTATATTAAAAGACTGTAAAACTTGGTGATATGAATCACTTTTATATTCCATGTAAATAAGTAGTTGCCACTATTAAAGTTCCAACCCTCATATGATAATGAGCTAAAATTCATCTAAGTTTTTTGGTCTTTAAAGAGTAAAACACAACGTGTGATATGATGTAATAAAGATTGGAAAGCACAAAGAACCTGATGTCGCCTGCAATGTAGCAGACAATATGAACAAGTGGAGTCAAAATATCTAATTTTTCCCCTAAATGTTTTCGCCCGACTGTAGCTTTTGATTACCTATGTCCTCCAAATTGGTGAGAATGATGAACCATTCCCACAAATTGCATCCAAGGCGACAACAATGAGCAAAGAACAAAAAATTCAGATCGATTTAGCTTTGTTGTTCCCCATTTTCACTCATCTAAGTCTCTCATCTTGTTTTTATTTCTGGCAGTTGTAGGTGTTACGACAGACCTGCACGACTATTACGCAATGACGAGACTCGTGATAATGCCGACTACCATTTTGCTTTCAAACAACGGCAGACACAGTGACGATGAATGCAGAAGGTACCACTGAAAACGATGGTCCTAAAATCTGTACCACTGGTCAGATGGACGAAAATGTAAAAAAGAAAGTGTCCTCTGTGCGCACCGATTAGTGGCAGTGTTGATTCTCTCACTGGACATTCTAGTGCAAGTACAAAGAAAATACACGAGATGAGACTAAGATGAGAAAAAGTTATTATATATATATATATATATATATATATATATATATATATATATATATATATATATATATATATATATATATATATATGTATATATATATATATATATATATATATATATATATATATGTATGTATATATATATATATATATATATATATATATATATATATATATATATATATGTGTGTGTGTGTGTGTGTGTGTGTGTGCATATATATAGGGAAGAACATAGAGAAAAACACTTTTATATAAATATATATATACACACACACACACACATATATAAGAAGGGGATAATATTGTAATATGGGAATAGTGTAATATAGGAATAACAGATCTAGGAATAATCCCCGTGAAAACAAAAAGTAATGTGGGAAAAACCCTACAAAGATCCAAACAAATAAGACCTCCAGAAAACGCACAGATGCGAACCACCTGTGGACTATGAAGACGCAATTTTAATCCCCTTTTGACTTCACAGAAGTCGTAAAATCAAATATTTAAATCCCCCTTGACGCTATAGAGTCACATAACTTGCGGGAGTTAACCCCCTAAGCCAGCCACCTGTAGCCACACAGGATAGCGTTCCACGCTATCTGTTTTGTTAGACTAAGAACAAAAAGGAAAAGTGCAAGAGCCAATGAAGAGGTCCAAGAATACCCCAAATACTCCCTTGCAAATTCTAAATGGTCAGCCACAAAAACACCGTCCCAAAACCCTATAGTGTAAGATTTTATATTATCGATAAAGAGTTCATATTCTGTACCCAAAAGTGAGTTAAATTAGTCTTGCCAATCAGACTAGTCATGTCTTTAAGATCCGTAGCTCTCAGACTTTGTGTCTCCATGTCAGACTTTGTGTCTCCACAGTACTTCGTGTGAAGCATACTCATGTTCTGAATAGAAATAAAGAATGAATTTGAAGGAAAATCAAAGCCAAGACTGCTTAATTATAGACGGACTATCCAGGAGATGACATATATATATATATATATATATATATATATATATATATATGAGTGTGTGTACAATTTAAAAACTAAATAGTAAGAAATATATAATTTTTTCTTGAAAATATCTGGTTAAATTCGACGTGTTTAACTATATGAGACAAATATTTAATACTGATATAAAACAAAATAAATATGTCCATCGTAAAAAATATACTAAACCAAAATATGCTTGCACAGCAAAATACAAATGAAATTACACTACACAACTTAAAGCTATTTTTCTGTTCGTTTCCTCGTTCTAAATAATCAAATTTTACTAAGTTAGGCCGAGGAAAAGATTACAGCACCGTCAGTTTTATATTAGTTGTCGTTTTTAAGATACACAACAGCTCACTGAAAACATTCAT
The DNA here is from genome assembly GCA_032207245.1 of Pardosa pseudoannulata. Classification (NCBI taxonomy): domain Eukaryota; kingdom Metazoa; phylum Arthropoda; class Arachnida; order Araneae; family Lycosidae; genus Pardosa; species Pardosa pseudoannulata. Next base: position 107,424,700 of record CM063497.1, on the reverse strand, counting down.
TTTAAGGTAAGTTCAAACTGAGAAAAAAGCTCATATTTCGTTAAACAATGTTTTTTTAACTCTATATGAAAAAAGTAACCGATTTTATTAAAACAACATTTGTGTGAAAGCCACTTATGAAATCTAACGTATTTTTAATGTACGATAACAAACAAGGCCTTTTACTTCAGGTTAAACCTGCTGCCTCCTACTATGCATGCAACAACGCTTACTTTCAGCTATAATTACACGTCCTAAATACGTGTTCTCAGATACTTTAATTTTTAAGCCAATACCATACCAAAAAATAGGAATTTTCTTTATTTAAGTAATATTTTTTTTTTTAAAAAAGTGGTAGCTATAAAACATTAAAAAAATTAAATTACTTCATAGTTATTTTTTCATTCTTAAGATTACGACTCTTATTTTCTACTTCTTACCCTTCTTCTTAAGCACTACAACCGGTTCCCGGTCACGCCCGTCTCAGCAAAGAATGTAGACACAGGAAGTGTAAGCTTCTGTAAATCAATGTAAAATGTGAAATAATGAAATAAAAAGTAACTTGACCTTGTAGATCCGTGCAATCTTCTTCGTGGTGAAAAATCGTAAACTGACTCTGTTAATCTTACAACGTGTATTTAATGATATTTGATAAGGCTTTAAGCTAAATATCATCGATTGTAAATTTTTAAATATGTAAACTTAATTTTTTAAAATATATTTACACTTTCGATTGCAGTTTGTGGATTTTATTCCTTTCAATTCAGATTCTCAAATCAAGTTAGATTTTGCTTTATGTTACTTAAAAATACGACATTATCTCCACGTGAAACCGTTTAATCAATATTTATGATGAGAATAGTCAATTCTTTTAAACCTTAAGAAATTTCCACCTAATTTTCCCGAGTACCAAATTTACAAACTGTAATTATACTGAAGGAGTTGGAGCATAGGAAGGGGGCAGTACGTAGAATGTCAGGACCAGTAGTAAAGTGTTAAGTGAAGTTGAGTGAAGGTAGACAGGAAAGACTCTGACTTGGGTTCTAGCCATCTATTTTTTATTATTCTAAATTGCAAATAATATAGTCCACTTCTGTCCTGATCCTATAGTGGTTATTGAAGGTTTATTTTGTTGCGTTGTTTTTAAAAATATTACGACGATTAATGAGCAGATGGAAAAAATAACTACAGGAACAGGATATATATATATATATATATATATATATATATATATATATATATATATATATATATGTGTGTGTGTGTGTGTGTGTGTGTGTGTGTGTACACTGTCTGGCTCCGGTTTTGCTTCACCATGCGAGACAGTCTCCGACGACCTTTTTCTTTGATAGCGTGTGGACGTCCAACACCATGTCGTCTACTGCTGGTTTCGCCGTCATTTATCCACTTTGCATAAGTACTAATAACTGTAGATCGCGAACAACCCACGAGTCGTGTAGTTTCGGAAATACTTGTTCCGAGCCTTCGAAGCATTATAATCTGCCCTATATCAAAATCGCTTAGATCCACAGCCTTTCCCATGATACATAGAAGTAAATGAAAGAATGATACTTCAGACTCTCCAGCATCAGTAAAATACCACTTCCACCCTATCACGTGCCTTCCACGGCATTCAGGCGAGTTCATTGCAAAATTTAGGGGTGGTCATAATGTTTTTGCTATTGAGTGTATATACATATATATATATATATATATATATATGCCTGTGTGTGTGTGTGTTTAAGTCTTTGTACAAAGTTTCAAATTTATCTACTGCCTAGTCAAATTTCGTTTGTTTACTAATAAATGGCTTTAATAAAAACAAAAACAAAAAAATTCTACTTGGTGACTGAAGGCTAACGGCTAAATTTAAATTTGCACTTAAGAAAAAAATTATGCTGGATATTTTGATCATCGACTGCTAAACTTTAAGCTATGATATTCATAATTAAAATAATTTTTGTGAATTATAAAAACAAACGTTTCAATAATACTTTTTTAATTTCATGTTTTAAATTTTTTTAGGACATTATTGATTATTTTTTCTTAACACTAACCAACAACTCGTGTACCACTAACAGTACGAGTGTCACACGTTGGAAAACACTGAAATAGAAGATAGTGTTATGCAATTACTGATGAATCCTGACAGAAGAAGGCGTGGCTTAAGAGCCTGTGAACTCTCGATTTTTTTAAAACTAATTTTGTACTGATTTGAGGAGAAAAAGAGAGAATGCTTGGTATGTAAATGCTCTTGATTAACAGTCAAGAGAATTCAAAATTAATAAAAATTGTTTTTTACGTTTTTTTTTATCATTCTTTAGGCTCTTTTCGGATTTTTAGTGCAATTTATTTATTTTTAAAACATATATTTTTATTTTTCAAAATTTTTATCTATATCGTTTCTGATCATAATTATTCAATAGACAAAAATTTATAAAACTTAATCTAAATTAATAAAAATTATTTTTATGTTTAGATATTATTATTTAGGCCCTTTTCGGATTTTTAATGCAATTTATTTATTTTTAAAACATATATTTTTATTTTTTCCAAATTTTTAATTATTTCGATTTTGATCACTATTATTCTATTTTTTCGGCTTTTTTCGTACGGATGTCACTGGCCACAAAAATATTCTATGTTTTTCTATCCTTAAACTCTCTGTTCTCTAGTTTTGTGTTATGAATTCACGAATCCACCCTTCTATCTCTTTGCTCTTTTATGTGTTTATTTTTCACTCGTTGTCATTTTTGTGATTACTGACAGAAGACTCTGGATTGAAGGGCTCGGCCCATATGGTCCAGTTGCCACATCACCTTTGAACCTTTGAAGTCAAGAGCATTTACATACCAAGTATTCTTACATACCAAGTATTCTAATAGTATAGCACCGTGAAATCTCTGAAAAATGTTATCACAAAATCATAAAATGATCAGTATCAGTCAGTCCAAAGTATTCAAATGAAACAGCAAATTTGGGACAGAGGAAGTATTTTATTTTTATTATTATTAAACTCAGTTGTGTTTGTGAATCCAAACACAGATTTAGTATTCCAATAATATAAATCAATCATTCCATTGTACGGTTACCTGTCACGCTTTTTTTATCATTCCTGAGAAATGGGACAATTAGGTGAACACTAAGAATATAGAAACTACGAAAAACATGTTCTCAGAAATCCATAAAAATTTAGCAGGGTTTCAACTAAATCACCTTCTAAAGAAAACTCTTTTAAACTGAAAGAAAATATAAAGTACGTCTCTACATTACAGTCATTACCATTTCAAATAAAGCGTTTTAAAATGTAAATGAGTTTCTCAGAAAAGATGAACTTTCTATTTAAATACTTAAAGACAGTCAAACTTTTAGTTTAATCTACGTACTTTTTTTACGTCTGGAAAGTCAAATGAAACTATTCTTTCTTTTTTTTTTATTTTCCCAGCTAAACTTTTGTTTCGGTTGTAGCTCTCGCATTAGAAATTTACCTTAACATCTTTTTTTTGTTAGTTTATCGAATTTAAAATGTTATAGTTTACTACAAGCTGGGCACTCATTAGATCTATGAGAACTGCATTCTAGTTTTTCATATAAAATAGACATGGTTATCGGAGAGCACTTAGCCTTTTCTCTGGCTTGTACATGGAATATGATATAGGGTCTGGTGGGGTAAAATAGGTATTTTTTTTTTTTATAATTTACTTAAAAGACGCATCATAACTTTTAACAATTATATTTTAGCTTTCTAGCATATTTTTAGACATTTGTTGGCAACATTTATTTTCCTTAAGAAGATTTATATTTTGCATCTGTCAACATAGATTGCCTTGTTTCCAAGTTAGGAATACATTCTTCTTTACTAAGGTCTTAAAAACTTTCAAAATGAAATATTTTATTTCTTTTATCGTCAATATTTTTTAATAACCATCTGAAAGGGTTTCTGAATAATAGTTTTTCAAAACCAGGCAAGAAATATTTTAAATATTTTATGTTTAATGATTATTTTTGTATGATGCGGAAAAATGAGTATTGGTTAGGCTTAATAATTTATTATAAAGATCTAAATTTTTAGACGTAATGATTTAATTCAGCCCTTCTATTTTAGTGTAAATAAAAATATATGGTATCTTTTTAAATTTATTTACTGTGGTATAACATAAATGAATAGAATAATAGTAAAATTGAGCTTGTGAACCAAAAAATAGATGTGTTTCTATGACTGTGCTGTACACCTGCAACTGGAAATTTTCTTCCAACTTTCACTGTGTACAAAAGTCCAAATTTATATGAAATTTTTACCAAGGGTGGACCACCTTGTGGATTATATGGCTGCACAGAGTCTGGGTGGATGCATGACACAGTGTTTGAATCTTGGATGGGACATTTTCTCGAACAAGAGGATTACTCGGAAAAACCCTTTCTTTTGATATTCGATGGCTACTTGACATATAAGACAGTAAAACAAGCGATGGACAAAGGAATCACCATTAACTACCTCTCATCAAACTCAAGCCATGCTCTGCAACTTTTGGATGTCGAAGTATTTGCCCCTATGAAGTGTGCCTGGAGAAAAATATCTGAAGATGTGGTACACGGAGAGCCGTCTTCAAAGTGTGTCCAAAGTGACATTCCGAAACCTGCTGAAACAGCTATTTAATATTGTGAAGGACAAAAGCTGTTAAACACAAAATAGTGGTAACTGAAAAAGATGGAGAAATAAGAGTAAACAGTGTTGCACACAAAGTTTTTCCTTCCACATGCAGTTGTTTCTACGCAAACTTCCAGTTCAACCACTTCGAATTTTGCCATTCATTCTTCATATAAGGATTTAAAAAAGGCAATCCTTACAAACATTTTACCACTATAGTTGTAAGGAGAAAAAAAAAGCTTAGAAAATGAAAGACATAAAAGAAAGGAGGTACAAACTAAGTCCGGAGAAGTGATGACTGTTTCTGATGTAGCAGTATGTAGTTCAA
>CM063497.1:107387245-107404745 GCA_032207245.1 Pardosa pseudoannulata | reverse complement strand
TATAAGTATAAATATGTAACGCTAAAAGATGTCAGTATTCATTCAAATGTTCTGATTTTCCATGAAAAAAATACTTTCTTTACGTTGTACACAAAAGTAAAAACATAGAATGCATTCTAATTATTCTAAACGGAGTATGACTGATGAAACATTGCATCCCCTCAACATTATTTATTTTGTATTCTTTCTAAACTTCACATGACCATATTTCGATCTCGGAACCATAAACAACACTTTTCAAGAAGATTTTGTTTAACAAACAGTCACGTCTCATACGAAGACGTACATAAATAAACTTAAAGCTATATAGAATTTATAGAGAGGGTAGTTTCTTTTCGCGCTTCCGTGTAAAACATCGATATTTTCCAGGAAAAGTCACGAAATATCCGAGAAACAGGATGAAACGTTTCCATGCAATTCGGTTTATTTTTGCCGCGTGTCTTATAAAACATAGGTTGTAAAATATTTTACTTATCTTTTAGAAATTCTCTCCCAGATTAGTTCTCCTTTTATAAAGTAAAATATAAAATAGAGAAATATAAAAATTTCGACACATTTTCCGTTTTTTAACAATATATAACTTTTTCAGTTGTCTAGATGAAAGGGGAGGAGTAAGTAAAAATCTCACGTGTATACAGGGTGAATCTAATCTCTTAGACCATTTCAAGAGGTAATAGTACACATTAAGACAAGTAACAGAAAGTAGGAAACGAAGGGTCTCAAACGTCTTCCGAAGGAGATAGGCACCATTAAAGATTAGATTAAAGTTTAAAGTTACTTTCTCATAAAATAGAGAAATATAAAAATTTCCATACATTTTCCATTTTTTCTTACAATATACAACTCTTTCACTCAACTAGATGAAAGGGGAGGAAAAAGTAAAAATCTCACGTGTATACAAGGTGAATCTAAACTCTTGGACAACTTCAAGGGGTTGTAGTACACATCAAGACAAATAATAGTAAGGAGTAAACGAAGGGTCCCAAACGTCTTAAGGTAACTCCTGTACACGGCTGATCTTGTACGGATAGAAGTTGATAATCTTTCGTAAGATATTCCATAACGCATTGTAAGGCATATCCATATTACACGAGCTACTCCAAGAGTGCTAGAGGTAGTAACAATATTGTCTGGTCCTCTGTCGACAATCGTCGGGGCAACTGCTTCGATTGTATCCTGTGGTACAGGTTTTCGTCCTCTACCTGAATGAACCTTCAAAGAACCTGTTTTCTCAAACGTCGCAACCATTGCTTTTAGCCCATTAACTGACACAGGAGCGTTACCTTTAACCATTTTTTTATGCGTTCTAAAAGCGCGAAGAGCGGCTGACGCCTTGCACTGGTTGAGGTAAAAGAATTTGACCAGTAACACACGCTCTACTAAAGAAGGAGACATTGCACATAAACTTTCAATCTGATTGTTTCAAAACGTAACACATTGCCTTTTAAAACCCAAGCAGCTGGGACTGTGGCAATGTATGTAACGTGAAATTTGAATAAATAACTTCTTCTTCTGCCCAGCTTACGTGATATTGCAGATCACGAGACTTTATCGGTGCTTATCTAGATTTTACGCTTTTTTAAAAATGTTGCCATATTGCACTTGAACTAAATCAAAAAATGTGCATAATAAAAGTTAATTTTATTCCGTATCAATTTGCATTTGTTAACACTCTATTTTCTATAACACAGAGCCAAATATTCCCCTAGCCGGGACTTTTGAAACTATTTTTTTTTTAATCCTTTGTCTCCCGTCTTGTTTAATCTTCCTACAAAATGTGACGTCATTCTCCCAAATAGATCGCGCTACAGAACACTGTGAGCACAGTTTAATTATGGCCACCCGGTATATGTATATGTATATATGGATATATATATATATGTATATATATATATATATATGTATATATGCATATATATACATATACATACATATATATATTTGTATATTTATACACACATACACACACACACACATATATATATATATATATATATATATATATATATATGTATATATATATATATATATATATATACATATACATATACATATACATATATATATATATATATACATACATATATATATATGTATATATATACATATACATACATGTATATATATATTTGTATATTTATACACACACACACAGACACACACACACACACACACATATATATATATATATTTATAATGAAACCACATGCAAAGTAATATATTTATCTCGATGACAAATGCATACATTTAAAATACTACACTAAAATAATTTACGCAAAGCTATTATTATGTTCCTAACTTTATCCTTACATTTTAAAAGCTTGCATTAGGAAGGCTGTAGAATAAAAAAAAATTATCTTCTCACGACTATTAAGAGAAGAAGTTTCTAAAATGCGCCATTAACGAGATTATTGAGAAGAAAATGAATCTTGTTTCTACCGTTTTCCTGCTGTAATCTAATTTACACATGCTGCTTATTCCTACAGAAGATTTCGACCTTCCGTTGGTTATATTTTGATTTTTGAGTTGCGGAGTACACCAGTATGTGTAATTACATTAGGCTTCGATTTGGCTGGAATTACGTTATCTTAATCTTGCCGTAATCATTGTTGGTGCACTGTTTTCTGTAGTTTGAAGGTGGTGATAACAGAGTTTATGGAAGTAGAAAATATATGTTTAGGATTAACGTCGACTCATTGCTTTTCATGGTGAAATAATTAGTAAAAAAGAAATCTACTATAAAAATGTAAAACGTAGTATTGAATGTGATGAGGCGATTTAGATCATTAATATAATTGATAATAAATATAATTGATATAATTAATATGGTTTATTAATTAATATAATTGCTATTAATTAATACGAGAAGTAAAATGCTTGGGATCTAAATATGACCTCATCACATCTTTTGTAAAGGAGAGAGGACCAATAAAAATTAATTCAACGGATTTCGTTGTGTACGGTATTCTCGGGCGGGGTTCTGATCCCAGTTTTAGATTAGAATCATGTCGCCGTACATGACAATAAATAAGAATGCACCCTTGTAGAGTTATTTATGAGTCCTTCAGGGACAGTGCCCAATTTGAAGGGATAACGTTTTTCCATGTTTGCGGTTTCAAGGCGGGGTAAAAGAGACCAATTGGATTTTTACAGCTCTCCTGATTAGACGAAGAGAGGTAAGAATGGACATAGATGAAAAGAGACCAATTGGATTTTTACAGCTCTCCTGATTAGACGAAGAGAGATAAGAATGGACATAGATGAAAAATATATGAAATAAAGAAAAGTCAAGAAAAGGGATGGGAGGAGTTCGAGAGTAGAGTAGATAAGAACGACTTTCAGAGGTCAGAAGTCGGAGGAGACGATTGTGACAGAGAGACTTCGGGAGGCCAAGAGAACAGCCTTGAGTTCGATAGAGACCCCGTGTCGTGATAGAGACCCGAGTTCCTGTGTCAAATATTACGGTCGCACCCCAAATACTCAGAAGGGAACCCCTGATCAGAGTTAATACGGAAGATTTAAAATTGCTACCACACATACCCAGTCCTGTACAGCTACCGACCAGCTGTATTCCTGACAAAACAAATAGAACCACAAAGGTACTCATTGTAAAATTTTGAATTTGAGACTGGGTCGACGTCAAGGTGCCGACCGCCAAATTAAAATTATCTGTTTGCAAGCTCATCAAATAGCTCAGAAATGCTTCCGCCTGACTGGATTATCCTGAAAGCTTACGCGAGCGTGGGTCTTTTTCACTTATTTTATTGTTATAAAAGATTTCTCTTTTTAAAATCGTTTTTAACTTGTATAATTGCCAACTATCCCTTTTTTAGACCTGACATACATATATATATATATATATATATATATATATATATATATATATATATATATATATATATATATATATATACATATATACTTTTTTATAATGAAACCACATGCAAAGTAATAGTTATATATATTTATAGAAACTCAAAAATGTTGAATGACAATGCCTACTTTTTACCGTCGTGAAATGTTCAGTGCATGCATTGGCTGATATGTCCCCAAACTGACATGTTATGCATACACAACAAAAGGTTGGTTCTTCAGAGTGCCCGGGGGAATACTGAATATCACCAAGACAAGACACCGATCATTGGTGACAGCACATATTGGACAAAAGAAAATCTTTATTTAGATTAAATGTTTTCCGCATTGGTGCCATCACAGGTAATTACGCATTACATACTTGAGGCGGTATATAATACTGCTGAAAGCAACAGGGCATGAGGCATGTTTGCAAAGATAATGGCTTGAGAGGATGGAGTCACCAAAATGCTGTTCTAGGACCCTTTTAACAGATCTCGCTATACGTGGAAGTGCACCATCTTGCATACAAACGATGTGATTGAGTGCATTTCGAATACTCAAGTCCTGTAGTACATAATTTTGTAGACATAGCTGTATACTAAGAGGTTGTTACTGTAATGAAGATTTTTCATGTCCCTTCATTACATATTTCCCTCTTGTGTTGTATTTTGGGACCCACATTTTACATCCTTTTTTCGTATATGCCCCTTGCGGGTACAACTCTCGCTGTTTTCTCAAGATAGCAGCCTATCTATTCAAACAGAGCCGCCCTCTATCTGGGATTAAATGTCGGAACGAGCGTCAATTCCTGCCATCTGTATCCGCAACCCTTAAAACTTTCGGTCATAATTTGTGCCCATCGGCTCATATTCTGACACTCTAAAGGCAATATGTTTCGGTTTTCCGCTGACAGCCTCTCTTTTTGAACACTGCCGCGTTTTGGCATGTTGCCAAATTGCCCCTTGCGGGTGCAACTCTCGCTATTTTCTCAAGATAGCAGCCTATCTCTTCAAACAGAGCCGCCCTCGATCTGGGATTAAATGTCGGACCGAGCGTCAATTCTTGCCATCTGTATCCGCAACCCTTAAAACTTTCGGTCATAATTTGTGCCCATCGGCTCATATTCTGACACTCTAAAGGCAATATGTTTCGGTTTTCCGCTGACAGCCTCTCTTTTTGAACACTGCCGCGTTTTGGCATGTTGCCAAATTGCCCCTTGCGGGTGCAACTCTCGCTATTTTCTCAAGATAGCAGCCTATCTCTTCAAACAGAGCCGCCCTCGATCTGGGATTAAATGTCGGACCGAGCGTCAATTCTTGCCATCTGTATCCGCAACCCTTAAAACTTTCGGTCATAATTTGTGCCCATCGGCTCATATTCTGACACTCTAAAGGCAATATGTTTCGGTTTTCGCTGACAGCCTCTCTTTTTGAACACTGCCGCGTTTTGGCATGTTGCCAAATTGCCCCTTGCGGGTGCAACTCTCGCTATTTTCTCAAGATAGCAGCCTATCTCTTCAAACAGAGCCGCCCTCGATCTGGGATTAAATGTCGGACCGAGCGTCAATTCTTGCCATCTGTATCCGCAACCCTTAAAACTTTCGGTCATAATTTGTGCCCATCGGCTCATATTCTGACACTCTAAAGGCAATATGTTTCGGTTTTCCGCTGACAGCCTCTCTTTTTGAACACTGCCGCGTTTTGGCATGTTGCCAAATTGCCCCTTGCGGGTGCAACTCTCGCTATTTTCTCAAGATAGCAGCCTATCTCTTCAAACAGAGCCGCCCTCGATCTGGGATTAAATGTCGGACCGAGCGTCAATTCTTGCCATCTGTATCCGCAACCCTTAAAACTTTCGGTCATAATTTGTGCCCATCGGCTCATATTCTGACACTCTAAAGGCAATATGTTTCGGTTTTCGCTGACAGCCTCTCTTTTTGAACAATGCCGCATTGTGGCGTGTTGCCAAATTCCGATCCGCATCGCTCTTGGCGAATTTTCCCCGCATTGCATGCGCATCCATACGATTGGACTTATCCTTCACCGCGTTCCTTGTCTCGGCTCATCTGTGGTCAGAGCCGAGGAATCCGTACAGTCCTTGAGAGCGAGGGGGTTTTCATGGCGTCTGGCAACCCTTTACTGGCTGTTATTTGGGCGCTTTCGGCGTGAGCGCAGTTTAAAGTTTTTCGTAATTTTTAGAGACAGAGAAGAAAAGTTTTAAAAAGCTTGCAGACGCATTTTTGTTGGAATTTCCGTTGTTCTTTGGATTTTCCGTTGGAACCCACCTAGATCTTTGGTAATCTCACCTTTTCTGGTGAATTATTGCAACGTTCCTGGAGTTATTTTTGTTCAACCATCGCTTCTTTATCAGCAAAATAATCTCCGTTAGTCACTATAGAATCACGGCAGAAGTGATATTAGCTATTTGTGTAATATTAATGAGTAATTACATGAGATCAAATAATAATAAAGAAAAAGGGCTGGAACTCGAAATCAGCGTCTGTTATTTTATCTACTTTCGTTCTACCTGAGATGACACCCTTTACTTCTGGTCCTTCCTTGCTACATAAAGCCCCGACTCTTCCTTACGGTTACAGAGCCTGTTACAGCACCCGTCGGTGTCGCTTCCTCAAAGAAATGGCCGAGAACAAGTGTGGTTGTAATGTGATATCACGCAGTCACTTTAGTGGCTAATAATGGTACTTATGCCACAGCGTGAGGATTGGTCTCTGCTCAGTGCACACAATTCTTGGTGCTAGTGTTGCCATTTAAGGTGAAATACACCTCGTCCGTCTGTAGTATGTGAAGTGACCTGTTGTTATCAACATCATATCGTATTAGAATTTCATTCTTGGAGTCCGGATGCAGTTGATAGTCCCCAGGCTCCAACATCTGGAAGTGCTGGAACTGGTAGGGAACCATGTGGAGTACCCAGCGCAGTGGCTTGAGGAACGTTGTCTTCGGAATATTTAACGTTCGCACTGTCTCTTGTGGTTTCCCTGTGTTCTGCAGTCACTGTTTGATGCACTTCCATGACAACGTCCTCAGAAACTCTTGGCCGTCCAAAGCGGGGTTTATCACAAGTACAGCATGAATTTGTGCCCTGAATCACGTAGAGTTGCTGAGTACAAAGGCCACATAGTTGGAGATGATTTGATCGATACTTGGCTTTCATCTCATTTTGATAATACAGTTTTACCAATTCCCCACGAACTTTCCTAAGGTGAGTCATTTGTCCACATATGCGAGTTCCCAAATGACGACTTCAATACCCGCCTGGCATTTTATCGGTTTCCTACTCTGTATATCTGGCGAACGGCATTATGTGATTAGTATCTTGACTCTATCATATTCAAATTTTCTATGATTGCTTAGATCGTGTTTCATTGGCCGATTTTCAGAACTCTTTGTTGTATATGCGTAACACGTCCGTTTATGGACATATCGGTACAGTTGCAACGCTGGTTAGAGTTCTGTGACAGAAATAAGTAGGTGTTGCTATTTCACATTTCCTAGTTTTTGTAACTATAACCGCAATCGTGAGCACTACTATGTTGCCATTCACAGAATCTCTGATAAATTGTATTGTCAATCTTATTTCTACAGATTAACCGGAGAAATGTAGATATTGGCAAAGTTTCTTTATGATCCCCAGGTGTATTTATATACATATACATGTATATCTATAGACACACATACACACATATTTATATGTACATATATATTTATATATTCGCACATGTATGAATACACACTCACAGACACACACAAACATATATATAATACAACGTGATAAATGGGGGTACTTATTATTCAAATTCTTTAACCTAAAAAAAATCTTTCTCAGAATAACTAGCTATTTACTTGTTTATAAAGTTTATCCTAAAAAATTGAAAATTTCTTCCTCCGACTATGACTTTATTGTAATTATTTATATCAAATTTCCGTAGAAATATACTATCTATAAGTAACGCAATAAAAACTTTTTTTACTTTTATCACGCGAATTCTCTAATGGCATAAAACTGTGAACAAAATTCGATTTACACTTAAGCTAATTTCTTTCAGAAAATGTATTACATGTTCATTGAAATTTGTTCCCACTTTACGGTAAGTTCTCGGAAAATACTTATCAAAATTTCATTTTCTCTATGAGTTTATTTCCCAGCATTTCAGCTCAATGTTTTTATCTTTTTTAGACACGGAAAAAAGTGTTAGTAATCGATAGAAAAAGCTTTCACCTCTTTTGTAACAAACCAAACACTGAAGTGGGAATAAATGATCATTGTTAACGAAATAAGATCTTACACAGAGAATATGACCTTGTTTTAGATTGGAACGTAGTAGTCAACCATCCTTAGATCTTCTGGAATTATTTTTAATTAAATATTAGAAGAAGTCGAAAATAATTTGCGTCCAGCTTAATTTATTCCTAATTTATCAAGCGTTATTTAAGTTATCAAGTGTGTTTTGTTTTGTCGTAGTTAGTACAGAATTGTTTTCAGATTTTCTCTTATTTTTGTAAAACATTTTCCATTTTAATAGTTTTATCTTTTTTATAACTGTTAGTAGAGTATATTATATAAACTATCTTAGCTTTTATAAGCCATTTTCAATGAAATTTTGTATAAAACGAAAAATAAACTGCTTCCAGTTTAATTTAGTTATGTACCTTGAGCTGTTTTCAAAAAGTAAGTGTTTACGGTCCGACGATAGTTCAATTGTTTACTCATTTAAAAAAAACACTCCAGTAAACGTAACGCAAAAATAAGACAGTGGACTGTATGCTGTACTCTATCATTTTATCCTTGCACACTCTCAAGACGAAGCGTCGTCGGATCTGCGCTAGAGACAGTAGCGCCACTTGTGGTCAGGCGGTTCACACACAACACACAACAGTAAGGATTCTATAAATATCTCTTGAAAACAACCACAAACATATACATGGCATTCTAATGAAAGTCCTTGTAACGTCACGGGATCGTCGGGTAGCGTGTAGGTTTCGAAGTGGTTATGACACGACGTGCAGCTTAGAAACAATAACAACGTTTATTCTTAATTAAAATGGAATATGTACAAATTTTATATATGGAAATCACAGACCTCAGCCTGGCTGGTGCGGATCTAAAGGTCCCAGGTTCCAGGCGAACCTAAAAAACAATCTGCGGACAGGTGTCGACAGATACCGTTGTACAGGGGTACAACTGGGCCTCCGTGAGTTCCACAAATAGGCTGGAGAAAAGCTCTCCAAACAAACTAACCGCCGCAAATCGAACCTCCGTTCCTTCTCTTTTTCTGGAGACTCTCCGTCCGAAAAATTCGAGCTGCCTGACGTCACCTTTCGCCTCTTCCCATTGGTTTTTTCTTTCCGCGTCAGCGTCCTTGTAACCTCTGATTGGCTTGTTCGGGGGCGCCTTACTGTCTGACATTTCGTTGTTCCGTCTGTCTTTCGGATTCCCCTCAGACATCTCAAGGCGTGGTTGAAGCGACAATTCTTTGTAGTGTAGTGTCAAAAACCCAGGCAGTACCGTCCTTCCCTGGACTTTAACAAAACCCTTTTGTAAAGTCAATGGGGTGTAGCGATGTCACATCCTGCTGCTTCAATGGTTTTTAAGGGTCATAGAAGGGACCAACTGGCTCAGCTGATTTCAGAGCATTAACCATTTAAAGATCACCTACATAAATTCTTTTTCATTTAATGAAATTAGTTTATAAATATTATCTATAAGTCTTATAAATGAAAAATGTTTTAATTTTTTTTAAAATTCTTAGAGGGGTTTGCCTCTTAGATGTGTTTGCCTAAAGAGATTGAGGGAGGTTTACTGACAAAAACACCCCCTCGTACAGCATGAACACAATACTTTTTAAATTTTTAATTATATTCGAAGAACAAAAAATAAGTGTTCTTAAAAAAGCATAATAAATAAGTAGTTGAACAATTTATAAGTGTTGCTTGAATAGATATTTTTGTTTGGGATCATAAGTAAAAAAAAATCGAATTACAAACTTTCAGGTTACAGTAAGTATAAATACATACATTTCAGAAGAAAAAGTAAATTAAATGCAGTACTATCATCTATTGTAAGTTTCAAATATTAAAAACATAAAAATTCGTTAAAAAAACACTTATGTATCTCCAAAAATTAGAGACAAAATGTTTAACAAGAGGTTTCGCTGTGATACCAGTGTTCCGTAAAGGGTTAAAACCCCCTGAGGTATTCCCTTGGTTCTGGGAACTTCCCTGTTTGCACCTAGTGTAATATTGAAAACCTGATTTACACAACACCTGATTAGCTGCAGTAACTTGGTGGGCGGAGGATCTTTGCAAGAGACCTAATTTCGACCTGGAAGTACTTAAAGCGAAAAATCTCATAGATCTGATTTGATTCAGATCAGAGGGATATACAAGAAGAAAAAAAACACTTTTTTACGAATGAATTTTCATTTTTATACTTTAAATTTTTTCATTATTTTTGTTTGATTTGGCTTTAAAGTCAGGCGCACGTTGAATGATCCATTTTCGTAATAATTTTAAAAAGAAATGTTGAAGAAAGTAAGACGATGGGTATGTAAATGAGCATGTATGGGTTAATGTAGATGAAAATAAATTTTCTGTTATATTTTACAGATTTTAAAATGCACATAATTTTTACTGTACAATTCTAATGTTGTTGAATATAACAATATTGTTACTCATGGGGGATGAAAGTCAATAATGCCATTTCTCCATTAAGACGCGAAAAATTTTTACCGGTTATTTACAATTCTTTACCGGCAGACACAATTCATATGGTATTCATATGGTAGCTTTTACGTCGATTTTAGAACAGTGGTAAATGAACATTGAAGAATAGAAAAGAGTCCCATTCCTTAGCTTATAGGAACATTTATTATTTTCTGTTACTTGCTAACTTTGTCAAAAAAAAAAAAAAAACTTTTTTTTTGACATGGCGCCGAACGATGGCCGAATGGTTAGGTTGCTGGCCTTCGGAACCGGAGTTCGTGGGTTCGAATCCCACATTGGCATGGATGTTCGTAGCCGTTCGGAGTTGGCTTTAAGCAGTAGGTCCCGGTCTCATTAGCCCTCGTGTTGCAAAAAGTAGACCGTAGAACTCCAAACCAAACCTTCTCTTGACATGACGCCCAAAGCAAAATGGATAAAAAAGGAAAATTTTTTTTACCTCTCCCCCAATTTCGGCCAAAATGATGCCCACTCAACACCGCGCATGACGAGGTCAGTGGAAAAATCCCGTCAGTGGGAACCCAAGATGATCGTCAAAACGTTGCGTGAGTAGAAAGAAAAGCTTAGGAATTTTATGGCCTCAAGCAACGCTTAAGCTGGACAAATGGTGAAAGACGGGGAGAGCAAAACGACAAGCCACGGATGGTCAGCTAAAGCCTCCTAACTGTCCAGTGGGTTTGGGTCAACACGGGAAAATTCAAAGTGAACTGGACATGGACAAGCCCCATTCCATAAAATAAGGGCAATTCCTGGCATTCCCTTTTAGATGGAATGTGGCTATACCACATTTGCCTTTAAAATACATTTATTTGTTAAAAAACAGAAAAACAAAGTAATTTTTTCTTGTTTTCATTGGCGGAAACAACTACTTTTTACTCAAACAGAGTCATTATTTATATGAAGAATTATATCTTCACATTGGACTTTATATGAATTAGTTTTCAGTGTATACATACATATATATAGTAGATGTTTTTTCCTCTTCAAACCCAGAATAAATCCCAGATGTATAAAGTGTAGTAGCATATCAAAGAAAACAGCAAAATTTGAAAATTAAAATGTTGAGTTCATTGAGACAATCTAACTTTAGAGCTTTCTTAATATATTGTATGCTTGACACGTACTAGTACGTTTTCTGACGACTGATACTTGAACGCGGGACACGTACTAGTACGGGTTAGTGTAACAACATGGTTTGTTTGTGGGTATAAAAATAAATGTATATACAGGAAAACGAAGGCGAATGTTCTTGTCTACTACATAGATTCTGAAAATATTTAAAGAAATAAAAATTAGATTTTACATTATTAGTTTTATCTAACATTAGAGCAATCTAACAGTTTTAGTTTTATCTAACATTAGAGACAATCTAACTTTAGAGCTTTTTTACCAGCTTAGTCTTCTCCATAGATTCTGAAAATATTTAAACAAATAAAAATTAGATTTTACATTATTAGTTTTATCTAACATTAGAGCAATCTAACAGTTTTAGTTTTATCTAACATTAGAGACAATCTAACTTTAGAGCTTTCTTAACATATTGTATGCGGGACACGTACTAGTACGTTTTCTGACGATTGATACTTGAACGCGGGACACGTACTAGTACGGGTTAGTGTAACAACATGGTTTGTTTGTGGGTACAAAAATAACGGTATATACAGGAAAACGAAGCCGAATGTTCTTGTCTACTACATAGATTCTGAAAATATTTAAAGAAATAAAAATTAGATTTTACATTATTAGTTTTATCTAACATTAGAGCAATCTAACAGTTTTAGTTTTATCTAACATTAGAGACAATCTAACTTTAGAGCTTTTTTACCAGCTTAGTCTTCTCCATAGATTCTGAAAATATTTAAACAAATAAAAATTAGATTTTACATTATTAGTTTTATCTAACATTAGAGCAATCTAACAGTTTTAGTTTTATCTAACATTAGAGACAATCTAACTTTAGAGCTTTCTTACCAGCTTAGTCTTCTCCATAGATTCTGAAAATATTTAAACAAATAAAAATTAGATTTTACATTATTAGTTTTATCTAACATTAGAGCAATCTAACAGTTTTAGTTTTATCTAACATTAGAGACAATCTAACTTTAGAGCTTTCTTATTATATTTGTATGCTGGACACGTACTAGTATGTTTTATGACGATTGATACTTGAACGCGGGACTAGTACTAGTATGGATAAGTGTAACAACATGGTTTGTTTGGCCGTACAAAAATAACGGTATATACAGGAAAACGAAGCCGAATGTTCTTGTCTACTCCATAGATTCTGAAAATATTTAAACAAATAAAAATTAGATTTTACATTATTAGTTTTATCTAACATTAGAGCAATCTAACAGTTTTAGTTTTATCTAACATTAGAGACAATCTAATTTTAGAGCGTTCTTACCAGCTTAGTCTACTCCATAGATTCTGAAAATATTTAAACAAATAAAAATTAGATTTTACATTATTAGTTTTATCTAACATTAGAGCAATCTAACAGTTTTAGTTTTATCTAACATTAGAGACAATCTAACTTTAGAGCTTTCTTACCAGCTTAGTCTACTCCATAGATTCTGAAAATATTTAAACAAATAAAAATTAGATTTTACATTATTAGTTTTATCTAACATTAGAGCAATCTAACAGTTTTAGTTTTATCTAACATTAGAGACAATCTAACTTTAGAGCTTTCTTAACATATTGTATGCGGGACACGTACTAGTACGTTTTCTGACGATTGATACTTGAACACGGGACACGTACTAGTACGGAACCCGCTCTAGTGTAACAACATGGTTTGTTCGTGGGTACAAAAATAACGGTATATACAGGAAAACGAAGCCGAATGTTCTTGTGTCCATAGATTCTGAAAATATTTAGACAAATAAAAATTAGTTTTTACATTATTAGTTTTATGATTGCTCTTTTCATTTTTTTATAATGTAAAAATGTTTATATATAACATAATTCGAAAAAATTAAAACTATATACTACTATTTCTACTTGATTTTTTATTTTTCATATTTACGATACTATTATAAATTTATCCAATAAAAAATGTATTTTTTGTTTACAAAAATCTTATGATTGCTATTTATATATTTCTATTTATATATTTGTTTATATATATTTCAATATAAAATACGAAAAGTTGGTTAAAAATTGAAATAAATTTCGATTTATTGAGATTTAACCGAATAACTAAATTTACTCTCAAAACGCCCTCTCCCGGTACAATTCCGCTGCGAAATGTACCCGCACACAATGTGTTAAAACGTTTCCCGTTGTCTTATATATAGCTGTAACGCCACAAGTAAAAAGAGTGAGTCAAAGTGTTAGGAGTACATCACTTGACATTAAGAAAGGAAGCTAAGTTACGCTAAGTTGTATAAAATTAGTTGAGGTAAGCAGAAATTAATGTGGTGCTAATGAATTCGTCAAAATTTACCACAATTAAAAGAGAATCAAGGCTATTTCACCAAATGCTTTAAATTTAGAATTAGAATCCCCAGAAATTTATTTTACATTCTATTTATAATTAAGTTAGTTTGGGTCGTATTTCAATTTTTTATGTTTAATAAAATTGATTATTTATCATTATTTAGGCCCTTTTTGGATTTTTAGACTAATTTACTTATTTTTAAAACATATATTTTTTATTTTTCCAAATTTTTTAAACCTATCGTACCTGATCATTATTAATCAACAAACAAAAATTTATAACACCTAAACTAAGTCAATAAAAATTATCGCTATATTTAAACATTATTATTTAGGCCCTTTTCTGATTTTTAATACAGCTTATTTATTTTTAAAACTTATATTTTTATTTTTTCCAAAATTTTTAAATTCTTTGATTTTGCTCATTATTATTCTAATTTTTCGGCTTATTTTGTACAGATGTTACTGGCCGCAAAAATATTTTATGTTTTTCTATCCCTAAACTCTTTACTCTCTAGTTATGTGCTATGAACTCACGAATCCACCCTTCTATCTCTTTGCTCTTTTATGTGTTTATTTTTCGCTCGTTGTCATTTTTGTGCTTACTGACAGAAGCCTCTGGATTAACGGGCTTGGCCCATAGAGTCCAGTTGCATCACCACCTTTGATGCCTTTGATGCCTTTGTATTTCAATTCTAAGCTGAACTTAATTTTTAACTTTAACTTTATCATTTTATTTCTTTTTCTTAAATCAGCTTTTTTCAAATGTTATTGTATCTTAACTTCATTTCACATTTATCTTACTGCTTAGACAGTATTTTTCTTAAAAAAAAAACATAATAATAAAATAAAATAAAAATTCTTTTCTATCCCTAAACTCTCTTTTATTAGCTATCCCTAATCTTTCTTTTAGTATTTTTTATATTTTATTATATTTACTTATTAATTTTATGGGCCTAGTATTTTCTGTTTAATTTTAATGTTAACTAAAGACCTGCATTTTTTATTTTATTGTTTATTAACTTAATGACTGGACACTCATCATAAATTTAATAGCCTCACAACAGGGGGCTAAGACCTTCGGACAGCCGAACGATGGCCGAATGGTAGAGTGTTGCTCTTCGAAAACGGAGTTCGTGGGTTCAAATCCCGCAACGGGCATGGATGTTCGTAGCCATTCGGAATCGGCTTTAAGCTCTAGGTCCCGGTCTCATTAGCCCTCGTGTGAAAAACAGTAGACCGTATCTCTCCAAACCAAACCAAGACCTTCGGCCAAGGAACAACAGTCAACTCTCCAATTAGTTCGAGTATTTCAATATCTTAAGGTATCCGTCTAAGTTAAAAAGGTTATTTTTTGCCAAAAATCATAATTTTTTTATATCTCTATTGTAAAATGTCAACTTTTAGGCTTCTAAATCTGTTTTTGTTTTGTCTGTACAGCACTTTAAAGAAAAGTTACAGCTGTTTAAACATCAGTGACAGCTGTCAAAACAAAACGGAAGTAGCAACTTCGGAACCGGAAGTTGTGAATTTAAAGCCTTTTAAAGCCTTTTTTTCGGACAAAACTTTAATTTTCATGAAGATTTACTATTAATCATTTTTCTACTATTTTTAATAATTAGCAGCTTGACAATTAGAAAGTTTGGAAACAAGAAAGTGCGGGGAATTTTAAACATGTATTTTAATTTTTTAATAGTTAAAGTTGCTTTCATAAACTTCAAATGCGTTTTTCTCAGAACGGTATTTTTAATAAAATGTTGAAACTTGAAATGCGATTTCTCAAAAAGTTCTTAAAATATTTTGTTTAAAATTATTATGAATGCTTTTGATAGTATTTACTAGTGAATGACCTAAAAGCTTTAAATTTGGATAATTTTTAATGATGTTACACTCATAGTTAGATATAAAGGTAATGAAAATTAGTTAAAAATTCAATGTGTATGATTTTGAAGGACTAAAATGTTTTACCAAATGTAAATTAAGCAAAGGTTTTAGGTGATTCACTAGTCCAGTGTATAAGAAATGTGTTGCATCAAAAAATATTGAAATAATTTAATTTATTAAAAAATTAGACCTTTTGAAAAATCCCGATTTTTTTACTAAATTTTCTTTATTTATTAGAAATTTTATAAAAACTTCTCCAGGAATAAATTTTTTAAGTGCTGTTGTCTATTATAATATAAAAAGTAAATATAAAAATATAAAAACATGAACTAGTTTCTATGTTTAAAGAAAAAAGTTCTCCAAACGTAGACGGATACCTTAATTTTTAAAGACATTTGCCGTAAAATCTCCATTAAATTTTATGACAATGTTAATAAGATCAACAACGAAATTATTGCTGAACTACCTGACTATGATTTCAGGATAACCAGGAATCGTAGGCAGCCTAGAGCAGCCATGCTTCCTAAAATCATTTTCTTTTCCAAAATTTTTACGTCTATTCTAAATTCATATACTTCATTAGTTCCCCGTGCGGATATCAGATGGCGCCACTATGACGCTTTCTACTCTTCAAGTTATCCCTATCACTTCTCTTTTTTATTCTTCCTTTCCGCTATCATTTTAAACATTCTCTTTTTAATTTTATTTATTTAATTTAATTAAAAAAATTAAAATTAAAATTAAAAAACCCAAAAAATTATTAAAACTTTATAAAATTGATGCTTGCATCAGCATAAAAATCTCTGTATCCTTTTTAAACTTCCTACTTCTTTTTAAATCCTTTATTATTTTACCCTTTTTACTACTTTATTTATGCTATCTAGGGCCAATTTTTTCCCCTTTTATGTAATTTCTTATTTTAATAATTGTAAAACCTTTAATGTAAACCACAAATTTTGATGCTCACCCTGAAAGAATCTTTCACCTATATGATGAGGGATACAGCTTCGAGTTAAGGCACCCTGTGCAATCTACAACTAATATCATTACACATATATAAGTGAGACATAAATGGTTACTAGTTATTAGAGTTAATTAAATGCCCTGTGTTTCCTTTTGGAAACATACCCAATATAGTCTTCTAAAATGCTATTTGTATACTTTTGATGCTGTAATATCTAATGCTTTCAAAGAAATACATAACTGGAGGTATTATTAAACAAATTTTCAACATGTTGATGGCATCTGCACTTCTTTTAAGAGTATAGAAAATGTATACCTTCATTTTTTTGCTGCATTCGCTTTTTGTAATTTTTTGGAAGCTTGAAATTACACTGAAACTTGAATATTTTGCTCTGTAAAGATCAAGTAAAATTTATTACTTGAAAAAGTAACGTATATAGTTTTATTATGGTTTGGTTTGGTTTAGAGTGCTACGGTCTACATTTTGCAACACGAGGGCTAATGAAACCGGGACCTACAGCTTAAAGCCGATTCCGAAAGGCTACGAACATCCATGCCATTCTGTAATTCGAACCCGAACTCTGGTTACGAAGGCCAGCACCCTAACCAATCAG
>CM063497.1:107364745-107374745 GCA_032207245.1 Pardosa pseudoannulata | reverse complement strand
ATCCACTGCCCCCTCTCCTCTCTCTTTTCTCTTTTTCTTCTTCTTCTAGTTATATCTGTCGGCTTTTCTCCATCCCTTTCTTCCCCTTCCTTTACCTCTCTTTTTTTTTCTTCCTTTACCTCTCTGTTTCTTTCTTAATTTCTTCTTGTCCTTTTTTAAGCTTCTCTCATTCCCTTTTCCTTCTCCTTTTCTTCCTCTTCTTCCTTCTCTTTCTCTCATTTTGCCTTCTCCTCTCTTTTTTCTTCTTCCAAATACCTTATCTCTTTCTCCTTCTTTTTTTCTATATCCCCAATCTCTCAATTTTTTCCCCCTTTCTTTCGCTTTCTCCCTCTCCCTTTCTTCTCTCTCTCTATATATATGTATACGGTGTATCTATATATGGTAAAAACTAGGGCATTTTATACTCCAAGGGAAGCAGGAAATAAGAAGATTGGTAAGAGCTTTTCGTGTGAACCTAAGAAGAAACCAGGAAAGAGAAAAAGAGAATAAAGTATAAGACTAAAGGAAAGAACGACAAAAATTATACAAAAGATCACTAGAGTATCTCGGGATTACGTCAACAATGTTCCTAAAGTATGTAAAGTCCCTGCGGAGTGAAGCAGCCTTAGTGAAGAGAATAGAAAAGTGGAAGTGGAAGATTATCTTAACTGTAATTTGATAATTTTTATAATCTCATGCGAAAATCGTACAGGAGTACGCAATAGGTGCTATTAACAAGATCAAAAGCAAATAGAAGGATGTTTAAAACGAAATAAATATGTCTAGGTTAATTTTCAACATTTTCTGTTAGTTATTCTGAATTTTATGCACTTATTTCTTTGATTAGTAATCTTATTAGATGGTATAAAATGTGAGTGTTTTGTTTTGTTCTGAGGCTTCTTTACAAGTTGTTTTCCTTTTCATTGAATGTGCCTTTAAATTCAATTATCTTAAGCACATTTCAACACGATCAGAAGGAAACTGAAATATTTTATATCAAAATAGTTTTTCCTTAGTTATTATTTAAGTACAAGTTTTAGCTGATAAGTTTTTCTGACTTGTCTCCACATCACACTTATTCGGCGGTTACAAACTTTGTCGGATCTCTGGAGATGTAGGTGCATTATTTGTTTTCTTCTGTCCTCAGACACCTCCAGAAAGTTCTTTCCATCCACTTGAATGTTCTCTTAAATTCCTCTACAGGAGATTTCAACACGATCTCAAGATAGCAGAAAAACTTTAATACCCAAATAAAATATGGTTTGATTATTTTCGAAGTAAAAGATTTTTCGGGTTAATAGCTTGGAATGTTCTTCAACTCAGTGTGTTTTTTTTTTCGTCCTGAGACTTCTTTACAAGATGTTTTCCTTCTCATGAAATATGCCCCTGAATTTCTGTACAGGAATTTCTTATGCAAGATATTTCAACAAAATGGAAAAAAAAGAGAAAGACTTTAATATTAAATGAACATGGCTTGCTTTTTTTTCAAGAACATCTTTTGGGGGATTAGAACGTCTGAATTTTCTGCAACTTCTTCTGCGTCGGTAAGTTATCTTGTTGGTTGGTAGGAGATGGGAGTGTTTTGTTTTGGTCTGAGGCATCTTTACAAGATGCTTTTCTTCTCATGGAATATGCCCTTGAATTTCTGTACAGGAATTTCTTATACAGGATATTTTAATACGATCGGAAGAAAACAGAAAGTCTTTAACATCAAATAAATATGATTTGCTTATTTTCAAGTGCATCTTTTTGTGGGTTACTACTTTTGATTTTTCTGCAAATTCTTCTGCTTCGGTGGTAAGCTATCTTATTGGCTTGTAGGAGATGTGAGTGTTTTTTTCCGAAACCTTTTTACAAGATGCTTTTCTTCTCGTAGAATATGTCCTTGAATTTCTGTACAGGAATTTCTACCATATCGGACAAAAGAGAAAGACTTTAATATTAAATAACTATGGTTTGCTTATTCTTCAAGTACATCTTTTTGTGGATTTGTGCTTCTGAATTTTCGGCAACTCCTTTTGCTTCGGATTTAAGCTATCTTATTGGATATCAGGAGATGTGAGTGTTTGTTTTGTCCAAAGATCTCTTTTCAAGAAGTTTTCCTTCTCATGGAATATGCTCGTAAATTTCTCTACAGGAGATTTCAATACAATCCGAAGAAAACTGAAAATCTCTAACATCAAATAAATATGGTTTGCTTCTTTTTTAAGTGCATCTTTCTGTGGATTAATACTTTTGAAATTTCTGCAACTTCTTCTGCTTCGACGGTAAGCTATCTTATTGACTAGTAGGAGATGTGAGTGTTTTGTTTTGTCCCGAGACCTTTTTACAAGATGCTTTCCTTCTCATGGAATATGCCCTTGAATTTCTGTACAGGATATTTCAACACGATTGCAAGAAAGTAGAAAGACTTTAATATCAAATAAATATGGCTTGCTTATTCTTCAAGTACATCTTTTTTTGTGGATTAATACTTCTGAATTTTCTGCAACTTCTACTTCAGCGGTAAGATATATTACTGGCTGGTAGGGGATGTAAGTTTTTTGTTTTGTCCCGAGATCTTTTTACAAGAGGCTTTTCTTCTCATATATCCTTGAATTTCTGTACAGGAATTTCTTATACAGGATATTTTAATACGATCGGAAGAAAAGAGAAAAACTTTAACATCAAATAAATATGGGTTGCTTATTCTTCAAGTATATCTTTTTGTGGATTAATACTTCTGAATTTTCTGCAACTTCTTCTGCTTCGGAGGTAAGCTATATTATTGGCTGGTAGGAGATGTGAGTGTTTTGTTTTGCCCCGAGACCTCTTCACAAGATGCTTTCCTTCTCATGGAATATGCACTTGAAATTATCTACAGAAGATTTCAATACGATCAGAAGAAAACAGAAAGGAAACAGACTTTAACATCAAATAAATATGGTTTGCCTAATCCTCAAGTACAACTTTTTGTGGATTAGAACTTCTGAATTTTCTGCAACTTCTTCTGTTTTGGTAAGCTATCTTATTGGCTGGTAGGAGATGTGAGTGTTTTGTTTTGCCCCGAGATATATTTACAGGATGCTTTTCTTCACATGGAATAAGCCCTCGAATTTCTGTACAGGAATTTCTTATGCAGGATATTTTAATACGATCGGAAGAAAACAGAAAGACATTAATATCAAATTAATATGACTTGCTTATTTTTTTTTGGCTTGCTTATTCTGAATTCTCTGCAACGCCTTTTGCGACGGTGGTAACCTGTCTTATTTGATATTCGGAGATGTGATTGTTATGTTTTGTCTTGAGAATTGTTTACAAGATGGTTTCCTTCTCATGGAATATGCCCTAGAATTTCCGTACAGGAATTTCTTATGCAGGATATTTCAACACGATCGGAAGAAAACAGAAAGACTCTAATATAAAATTAATATGACTTGCTTATTGACTTCCTTATTCTGAATTTTCTACAACGCCTTTTACTTCGGTGTAAGCAGTCTTATTGGATATTAGGACTTTAATATCAAATAAATATGGTTTACTTATTCTTTAAGTAGATTTTTCTGTGGATTAATACCTCTGAATATTCTGCAACTTCTTCTATTTCGGCGGTGACCTTTCTTATTTGCTGGTAAGTGTTGGGAGTGTTTTGTTTTGGCCTGAGACATGTTTACAAGATGTTTTCTTCTCAGGAAATATGCCTCTGAACTTCTCTACAAGAGGTTTCAACACGATTAGAAGAAAACGGGAAGGCTTTAACACAAAATGAATATTGTTTGATTATTTTTTAAGTACAGATTTTTTCTCGAATTAGTACATCTGGTTTACTCCACATCCTTCTGCTTCTGCTGATACAAACCTTATTGATTCGCCTGAGATGTAAGTGCTTTCTTTTGTTTTGTTTTTTCCTAAGAACTCTTTATAAAGATCTTCCTTGCTATTTGAATGATTCCTTTAATAGATCTACAGAAGATTTTAACACGATTGCAAGTAAATAGAAAAACTTCATAAAAAATAAATCTGTTTGGTTATTTTTCAAAAGCAAGTTTTACAATTTAGTACCGCTGAATTTTTCTGATTGAAATATATTACTCTCATCTTTTGCATTATGCGTGGAAAATGTTGCGTTAGGATGTGATAAACGGATTAAAGTTGTTATTTTTTCCTTAAGCAAATTCCGAATCTCGCCTTTTATTTGCAAAGAACAAAATTTTGCACCTGGTTTCCCAACATTATTAGATTAAGACTTTTATTATTTCTTCTCCACAAATGACAGAGAGCGTGTTCAATCACAATTCTCCTTGAAAATATGCTGAAAAAAAGTTATTTTTAACATGGTTTTCTGCAGGGTGCTGGCAAATGAAATTTTCATCTCTTCAAGTAATTTTAGTCCACGTGATATGAATTACTATAATTTAATGTATTTTTATAAGGTTTAGGAATATGGCGTTTGACATATGTACTAAAGAAGAATTTTCACTTAAATATACTACTAATTTAAAAAAAAAAAACATGCAAATTTATGTTTCTTCAAAGTAAGTATTTGATATGATTATAAAAGTATACATACATATGTGTGTATATATATATATATATATATATATATATATATATATATATATATATATGTCAGGATTTAAGTTGCAGATTAATTTTTAAAGATTTTAATTAAGGATTCTTTACTAAGAGTGACGCGGCTTGAGGAGTTAGCCACATAAATACGGCTCACGCGCAGTGATCTGTAGCAGAGAGCAGAGTGCACATTCCGCAGGCAGAGCTGTGGCTACCCGAGGCAGCTAAGCCTGCCTTTGTTAAAAGTGAAGCGCCAATGTGCCACGCCATTGAAGATGATTGCTGAGTAGTGTGTCTGAGATTAGAATAAAGCTAGGAAACTGTACTCAGGACTCTAGTGTCATTTAGTGGGAACGTGTCATATATATATATATATATATATATATATATATATATATATATATATATATATATATATATATATATATATATATATGTATATATATATACATATATATATATGTATATATATATATATGTATATATATATATATATATATATATATATATATATATATATATATATATATATATATATACATACATATATATATATATATATATACATATATATATATATACATATATGCATATATATATACATATATATATACATATATATATATATACATACATATATACACACAGACACACACACACACACACACACACACACACACATATATATATATATATATATATATATATATATATATATATATATATATATATATATACTTATATATATGTGTGTGTGTGTGTGTGTGTGTGTAATGCTGAAAAATTAATCCTGTCGGCACTGCATTCTGCTTAAATCTTTATAGGGAAATGGATTGTGAAGATGTTATTAAATCTTAAATATTTACTAAACATGAAATATATTAAGTTTTGAAGTTTACCACCGTCACAAATTTACTTTCTTTCTTGCATTATACGAAATTCCTCTTTTTGCATTCAAGTATGTCTGTGGGTTATTATAAACCGCTTCATAATCCGTTTCCCAATAAAGATTTAAGCAGAATGCAGTGCCTCGTGATAGCAAAATTCATTTCACGAACAATGCATTCACTCATTAAGCTCTGAAGATTTCTAGCGAGGTTCCCAAGATAAGAAATGAATGAGCTTTTGTTCCGTTTGCCTTTGATCTTGCCTTTATCTCCCCCTCCCCGCATACATCACGCCCAAAAAAATAAAAGTTTTCTCTTGTAATGGTGAAAAATATTTTGAAAGATTACGGTTCCAGTTTAATTTGATTTGAAAATGAAAATATAACACAAAAAAATATTTATAGATTTTTCTTTGATATTTCGACTGATTATTTCAGAGTTTCAAAACTGCATGTAATTTCAAAGAAATTAAAATAGAAAAGTTTTAGTTATTAAACGAAATTACGTTACTAAAAATTTTCCTTTCAAAATTACTTTTTATTCGATGTGATCAGAATTTTTGGAAAGAGAGAGTGTGATTGAAATTTTAAGAGTAATATTAAGAAATACTAAATCAAATGTAATAAAAATAAAAATAATTAGAAAATCTTTAATCAAAATACGCTTGTGTTTTCTTTTATTTATTGCATATTATGCTTTTTTTTATTTCTTTTGAATACGTAGTGAATACATTTTACTTTACTTATTTGAATAACATCCATTTATTAATTTAATATTTGTCTATGAATATAAAATCAGTATGCAGTTTTGAATTAAAAAAACTGTTATTTAAATTCTCGCATGAGTTGATTACATTCAATTAACATCAATGGGTATTTTTTCAAAGTTAAAAATACCGTGTAAGATATACAAGCTTTTTCCAAAAGTGCTGGAAAATTATAAGGCATCTCCCTAAAATTAATTTTGAAGTAGATCAGAATTTCTAAAAGTTTTCAGTCACGTGGCAGATTTGGGATTGTTAATTCTTTGCGAAGCCCTAAATTTTTAGTTTCTAATATAGAATGTGGTCATAAAGAAACTTTGCTAACATCTACACTTCAAGTGTCCTTTTATTGTTTTTCGGAAGTATGGGAAAATTTTGGCATTGCCATTCAACATTTTCGAGTTTTCGTAACAGTGAGTCCTTGAAAATTAGAAGTAAGTCATCTCCCTAAAATAAATTTTGAAGTAGATCAAAAGTTCTAAAAGTTTTCAGTCACTTGTCAGATTTGGAATTGTAAATTCATAGTGAAGCACCAAATTTTGAGTTTCTAATATACAGTGTAGTCATTAAACACACTTTGCTAACATCTACACTTCAAGTGTCCGTTATAGTTATTCGGAAGTATGGGAAAAATTTGGCATTGTCATTAGACATTTTCGAGTTTCCGTAACTGTGAGTCCTTGAAAATTAGAAGTAAGGCATCTAAAATAAATTTTAAATTAGATCAGAAGTTCTAAAAGTTTTCAGACACTTGGCAGATTTGTAATTGTAAATTCATTTCTATTCACTAAATTTTCAGTTTCTAATATACAGTGTAGTCATAAAGAAACTTCGCTAACATCTACACTTCAGGTGTCCGTTATAGTAATTCGGAAGTATGGGAAAAATTTTCCAATACTTCCGAATTCGTTGCCGTTCGACATTTTCGAGTTTCTGTAACTATGAGTCCTTGAAAATTAGAAGTAAGGCATCTCTCTAAAATTAATTTTAAAGTAGATCAGAAGTTCTAAAAGTTTTCAGTCACGGGGCAGATATGGAATTGTAAATTCATTGCGAAGCATAAATTTTCAGTTTCTAATATACAGTGTAGTCATAAAGAAATTTGGCTAACATCTACAGTTCAAGTGTGCGTTATAGTTATACCAGAGTGTGGGAAAAATTAGGCGTTGCCTTTCGACATTTTCGAGTTTTCGTAACTGTTAGAAGTAAGGCATCTCCCAAAAATTTATTTTGAAGTAGATCAGAAGTTCTAAAAGTTTTCAGTCACTTGGCAGATTTGAAATTGTAAATTCATTGAGAAGCACCAAATTTTGAGTTTCTAATATACAGTGTGGTCAAAAGCGCACTTTGATAACATCTACACTTCAAGTGTTCTTTATAGTTATTCGGAAGTATGGGGAAAATTGGGCTTTGAAATTCGACATTTTCTAGTTTTTGTACTATAACCGTAACTATAAACACCAATATGTTGCCATTCACAAAATTTCGAGCGCATTATATATATCAGGTCTAAATAGGAGGGGGAGTTGGAAAATTAAGCGAGTTGTGAACAATTTAAAAGAGAGCTCTTTCGTGATAACAAACTAAATGAAAAAAACAGCTTTTAGGATAATCCGGTCAAGCGGAAGCATATTGGAAGGATTGTATGAGTATGCAAACCGATAAGAGATGGTTGGTAAACAGATGTAGAGCTGTCAACATACTCTACGCTTAGCTCCGCGACGAATAAATGAAAATGGCGCAAATGACGCCTTGAAAAGGAAAATATACTTTAAAATAAAGAGATGATTTACCAAGAAAGACTGATTTTTCCATTCGCCTTACCACTGGATACGATATATATATATATTATATATATATATATATATATATATATAAATTTGTATATATATATATATATATATATAATATGTTTATATATATATATATATATATAAATATATATATATATAATATATATATAAATATGTAATTATATATATATTTATTAAAATATATATATATATATATTATATAAAATATATTTATATTATATATATAAATATATATATATATATAATTATTATATATATATTTTATATATTATATATATATATATATTATATTATAAGATATATATAAATATATTATATATATATATATTATATTAAATATATATATATAAATATATATATATATAAATATATATATTATATTATTATAATATATATATATTTATATATTATAAATATATATATATATATTTATATATAAATAAAATATATATATTTATATATATATATATATATATATATATTTATATATATATATTATATATATATATATATATATGCAATCTTTTTCTTTATTGGTTAAATGGAAAGGACGCTAAAAATGCAGATGTTGCCAAAGTTTCTTTATGACCACCCTTATATACCGTATTTAATAAATGTAACGATGACAAAATGGTTTTGAAGATACCTAAAAGTTTTATCATTTAAGGTTCCTGAACATTAGGTTTCACAGTTTAATTTTTTTTCCTGCACTAACTTCCCATTCCATACAGAAAACACACACCACAAACAAATATAAAATAAAAAACTGAAATTAAATTTGCCTCAAATATTTCAATCCCGCAATTTTTTATTTTAATTATTAGATATTCTGGCTTTGTACACGCTAGTGGTACTACTTGACACAAATTTGTTACGTCAAGTGCCGAAAGAGAAACTAATCCTCTATGTAATAATAGCCTAAGTTATCTGTCCGTCTGTCCTCAAATTTAAGAAGCGGTTGGACCTGGAATGGATAGAGGCATCCATATTAGATTCTTGATGAGTTAGGGTTAGCAAAATTCAAAAGAGTTCGAAAACGTTCGAAATCCACTCAATCTTCCCTTTTCGAGCGTTTAATGCCATTATTTCAAGTCCTACTTTCCCCGGTTAAGAGCAAGCGATTATATTAATCAATTTATCACATTATAAGTAGATGAAAATAACGTTTTTTTTCTATCATTATGAGGTCATTCCTTTAACCATCTCATTTAATCCTTTCTTGTTTTAATTATTTAAATATCGTCTGCATTATTTTCATACGTTTTATCACTGAACTTAGCTATTACGTAAATAATTTTCTTTTATATTTGGCTTAAATAATAGATTAGGTACATATGAAATAGTTTTAAATTTAATCAGCGATTAAGTTTTGATGCAATGAAAATTTTATCACCGGTATTAACAACAAACTTTTTTTCATAAAAATCTAGAAATCTATTTCCCGGACTAATAAATATCTAGCGTTTAAGTTATATATCTTTGAAAATATAGAAGTTTGTTCGTTTGTGTGTTTATTTTTATACAAAACCAACGGTTTGACTAAATGAATTCAACTTGATTCTAACTACATTTTTTCTAATTTTAATAACAAATTATTCGTATAGATGTCCAGTAAATGATAGTTTGCAGTTTATTGTATTTTCTACTCTGATTGGTTCAAAAGCGCGGGTTTTTTCGCATGTTTTGTATCAGAAGACGAATTGTTATCTTTCAGTGTATAGCTTTCTGGTTATATTTTACTAACCGCCTGATAATTTTATTGATGTAAGAGTTGAATAATATATTTTTACTTTTAAATAATGGATAATTCAGAGCGTATGGAGCTAATTTCTTGTGATTCGAACTGTGACTCGGAATCAGAAACTGAATTATCTGTAAATGATAGTAGCGAAAGTTTACTAGATGACCTGGATAGTAGTGACTCTGATAGTAGTACAGATGGAATCAGTCAAGCAAGACAATTTTTTAAAATTAATTGTGATAATCCTTCGGATCCGTCTCCT
>CM063497.1:107357245-107359745 GCA_032207245.1 Pardosa pseudoannulata | reverse complement strand
AATTATTTATAATATATTTTTAAAATATGCAAAAATTATTTTAATTAAATATAGGTTTTTTCTTTGCGATTTCTATTATTTGAACCCTATTTAGAAAGAGATCAAATTTAAGAATAGCCTTAAATTATTTATAATATATTTTAAAATATGTAAAGAAATATTTTAATTAGATATTTGGTCTTTTCTTTGCAATTTCTTTTATTTGAACCCTATTTAGAAAGAGATGAAATTGATGAATAGCCTTAAATTATTTATAATATATTTTAAAATATGTAAAGAAATATTTTAATTAGATATTTGGTCTTTTCTTTGCAATTTCTTTTATTTGATCCCAATTTAGAAAGAGATAAAATTGAAGAATAGCCTGAAATAATTTATATTGTTTAAAATATGCAAAAAATATTTTAATTAGATATAGGTTATTTTCTTTGCGATTTCTTTTATTTGAACCCTATTTAGAAAGAGATGAAATTGATGAATATCCTCAAATTATCTATAATAATTTTTAAAATGTGCAAAAAAATATTCTATTTAGATATAGGGTTTTTTCTTTGCGATTTCTTTTATTTCATCCCTATTTAGAAAGAGATCAACTTGAAGAATAAAATCAAATTATTTATATTTTTTTAAATATGCAAAGAAATATTCTAATTAGATATAAATGTTTTAACGATTTATTTTATTTTATTCCTATGTAAAAAGAGATCAAATTGAAGAATAGCCTCAATTTATTTATAATATTTTTTAAATATGCAAAGAAATATTCTAATTAGATACAGGGTTTTTTTTCTTTGCGAATAGTTTTATTTGATCCCTATTTAGCAAGAAATCAAATTGATGGATAGCTTCAAATTGTTTATAATATTTTTTAAATATACAAAGAAATATTCTAATTAGGTATAGGTTTTTTTCGATTTCTTTTAAAAACAAATCAAAATCTCGAAATTTTCTTCTATTTAGAAAGAGATCAATTTAAGGATAGCCTTGAATTATTTATAATTTTTTTAAAATATGCAAAGAAATATTCTAATTAGATATATGGTGTTTTCTTTGCGATTTCTTGTATTTAATCTCTATTTAGATAGAGATAAAATTGAAGAATAGCCTTAAATTATTTATATTATTTTTTAAAATATGAAAGAAATATTCTAATTAGATATAGGGTTTTTTCTTTGCTATTTCGCTTATTTGATCCCTATTTAGAAAGAGATAAAATTTATAGATAGCATCAAATTATTTATAATATTTTTTAATATATTCAAAGAAATATTCTAATTAGATATAGGGTTTTTAATGATTTATTTTATTTCATCCCTATTTAAAAAGAGATCAAATTGAAGAATAGCCTCAAAGTATTTATAATAGTCATATTTTTGAAATATAAAAAATAATATTCTAATTAAATAGAGTTTTTTCTTTTCAATTTCTTTTATTTTATGCCTATTTAGAAAGAGACCAAATTGAAGAATAGCCTCAAATTATTTATAATAATTTTTAATATATGCAAAGAAATATTCTAATTAGATATAGGGTTTTTAACGATTTATTTTATTTCATCCCTATATAAAAAACGATCAAATTGAAGAATAGCCTCAAATTATTTATAATATTTTTTAAATATGCAAAGAAATATTCTAATTAGATACAGGGTTTTTTTTCTTTGCGAATAGTTTTATTTGATCCCTATTTAGAAAGAGATGAAATTGATGAATATCCTCAAATTATTTATAATAATTTTTAATATATGCAAAGAAATATTCTAATTAGATATAGGGTTTTTTCTTTGCTATTTCGCTTATTTGATCCCTATTTAGAAAGAGATAAAATTTATAGATAGCATCAAATTATTTATAATATTTTTTAATATATTCAAAGAAATATTCTAATTAGATATAGGGTTTTTAACGATTTATTTTATTTCATCCCTATATAAAAAACGATCAAATTGAAGAATAGCCTCAAATTATTTACAATATTTTTTTTAAATATGCAAAAAATATTTTAATTAGATATAGGTTTTTTCCTTGCGATTTCTTTTATTTGAACCCTATTTAGAAATAGATCAAATTTAAAAATAGCCTCAAATTATATATAATATTTTTTTAAATATGCAAAGAAATATTCTAATTAGATATAGGGTCTTTTCTTTGAAATTTCTTTTATTTGATCCCAATTTAGAAAGAGATCAAATTGAAGAATAGCCCCAAATTATTTATAATATTTTTTTAAAATAGGCAAAAAAATATTCTATTTAGATATAGGGTTTTTTCTTGGCGATTTCTTTTATTTGATCCCTATTTAGAAAGATATCAAATTGATGGATAGCTTCAAATTGTTTATAATATTTTTTTAAATATGCAAAGAAATACTTTTATTAGATATAGGTATATTTTCGATTTCTTTTAGAAAGAAATCGAAATCTCGAAATTTTCTCCGAATTAGAAAGAGATCAAGTTTAAGGATGGTCTCAAGTTATTTAATAATTTTTTTAAAATATGCA
>CM063497.1:107344745-107349745 GCA_032207245.1 Pardosa pseudoannulata | reverse complement strand
GAGTCTAAAATTATCAGAAAAACACTAAGTTGTTCGAATCCCCCACATGTGCAAATTCCTCATTATTAGTTTTATGTTTTCAAACCTGACACACACACACACACATACACACACACACACACACACACACACACACACACACACATATATATATATATATATATATATATATATACACTGAAGCGCCAAAAAACTGGTATACCTGCCAAATGTCTTGTTATTGTTGTCCAAACCCGTGTCCTTTGACTTGTTACTGATACAGCTATCTAAACCATGTTGTTGCTATGGAAGTACAAACTAACTCACTATGTCTGACTGATAGACTACTGCCAGCTGCCTTGTGCCTGGGAGAAAGAGTTGTACTTAAAATTACTTTTTGGTCTGAAAATACTTTTGGTCTACGTAAAAATACTTTATGACCAAGCTCAGCTCAGATTAAAGATGCAGTACACCTTTCTAACAACTATTCATAAACACTCAAACAATATGGGAATTTCCCTAAATAGCGAACCTTCTTTTATACGTCATCTTTTCGATTTTACTGGCCATGTCACAAAGGGCTCCTCCGTTCTGTTCGAGCTTAATAATTTATCTTTAGCAAATATTTATGAAAGATATCCTGACAGGCATTGGACATATATTTATACTGACGACTTTGCTGTTGGTGGAAAGTCAGGTCTGTTGTGTATGCTGACATATTTGAACTCAGGGAGTCTGTTGGACATTTCCGAGACAATTTTGATGCGGAGACATGTGCAATTTGTATGGCTCTCAGAGCAACTGAAAATACTCTTAAAATATGATCATTTTGTTTGCTGATTCCAGTGATGCCATTCAAAGCATTACCAGCTGTAACTATAACTCCCTTTAAATTTGAGTGTAAAAATTGAATTAGCTCTTTGATCGAATCAGAGGTTCATATGGTTTTACAATGGATTCTCAGCCACAACGTCTATGGAAAACAACGTACTGACACACTCGTCAAGGAGGGTTCTGATTTGGATCAACATAATGTTGGTGCTCCTTTTAGGAATATAAAGAGAATCGTCAGAGACTATGTTAACAAAACTTGAATCTGCCATTTCAGAGACATTTCCTCTGGGAAGAGATGGTCATCTCTCTTAAATAAGAGAGTATGCTCCTCTCTTCCCATAGCTATTGGGATGGCTCATTTTAGAATCAGAACTACGCATGACATCTGAGGAATAATCATTTTTGGCTTCACTTAGAGGATTTCCCTCATTTCATCTTTTGCACCTCTGCTCACATAACGAGAGAACCTGTTTTGACATATCTGGCTGTGTGATGCGATTGTTTTACTATTGCCTAACATGCCTCTACCTTCTGGAGCAATTTCTTTTATTTAGTGGACTATCAGGTGTCACAAGCCCCAGACGAGAATCAGCGTAATTAAAAAATATCGTGTTGGCCCAGCGAGGCCGCATCATGACGAGTCATGGGCTCGACGATGTCTAAAGTAGTACTGGGGGTAATTGATATCATGAATCCTGCAGGGCTGTAAATAATTCCCTAATAGCAGGAGGGGATGGAGATCTCTTCTGAACAGCACGTTGCAAAGCATTCCAGATATAAACAATAATGTCCATGTATAGGGATTTTGGGGGTTAGCGGAAGTGTTTAGAGTCACAAGAGTGGTCCTGGAGCTACTCTGTAGTAATTCTGTTGTATTTCTATGGGGTATCACCTTGCCCTGTGGAATTCCTTCAAGTTCATCGGCAGGCACAATGGATATGAATGGTTGCAGGTAGACAAACACGATGCGTACGCACGTGTTAGCAGTCACAGTCATATTTAAAAGTCTCACGGGTCCCCTATCACTCCAACTTCACGCACCCCATAACATCACAGACCACCAACTTCAACAGTCTTCTGCTGACATGCAGGGTCCATGGATTCATGAGGTTGTCTCCACACCCGTACACGTCCATCCGCTCGATACAATTTGAAACGAGACTCCTCAGACAAGGCAACGTACTTCCAATCATCAACAGTCGATTGTCGGTGTTCAAGGACCCCTGAGGCGTAAAGTTTTGTGTTGTGTAATCGTCAAGGGTTCACGAGTGGGCTTTCGGCTTTAAAGTACATATCGATGAAGAATCCTTTAATGGTTCGCCTGCTGACACTTGTTAATAGCCCAGCATTGAAATCTGCAGCAATTTGCTGAAAGGTTGCACTTCCGTGACGTTTAATGATTCTCCACAATAGTCGTTGGTTATGTTCTTACACGATCTTTTTCCCGCTCAGCAAAGTCGGATACTTACTGATATTTCAATAGATACCCAATACTCAGCATAAACTCGTGATACGGTCGCTCTGGAAATTCCAAATTTCATCTCTACCTCAGAGATGCTATGTCTTACATCTCATGCCCCGTTTATAACACCACGTCCAAACTCACTTAAATCTTGAAAACCTGACATTGCAGCAGCAGTAACCAATATAACAACTGTGCCAAACACTTGTCGTATATAGGCGTTGCTGATCTCAGATCTGTATTCTCATTGGTTACTTACCTGTTTATTTGTATACATAAAAAATATTTAAATCGTGAAATGGACATAAAAATAGATACAGATATTATAAAATAAATATAATAAATAGATATAATATAAATAGATATAAATTAAAAAGATAGATACATAAAAATAGATATAATAACCATTAATGGTTCACTATGTCTAACTTCTGATAATTTGGAACTGTTGGCTTTGTAAACTGTTGACGGATTAACCCATTAACGCCCAAATTATTTTATTTTAACGCACTGACATATAATTCATAAATTGGGTGTCTTTTACCATCAACATGAATATTATTATCGAATTTTATCAATACGTACCTTAGTTTTTTTTAAAAATGCTGATCTAAAAATAGATCACTGGGCGTTCGGAGGATATATTTTAGCAAATACACAACAATCATTAGTACTTCAATAACGTGGTAAAATCGAACCAAATAGATAAAAACTAATGCATTTTCTTTTAAAAAACGTTTATTTATGCAGAATTTCACAATATTACAGAATGTACTTAGTAAAGTTTAATTATTTTAAAATAATAAAATTTCAATGTTTCTACAGTTTAGTGTGGAATTTGAAGAAACACTTCTTGCATAAAGTTTCATCGCACTTCACACAATATGTTAGGGGACTTCCTTGGCACCCTACAAGTCGACAGCGTCTTTTGCCCTTTCTTTGTCCCATATTGTGATCCCTTTTATAAAAGCGAACATCATGACTGAGATTAGCTTTTGAGGATGAAGGAAAACTGTAAGGTCGACCTTTCAAAACTTTTTTTCCGATTCCCAATTTTAGATATTTTACAGCAACAGCTCTTCGAAAATCTTACATGGGCATAGAATCACCTTTATGAATATTTCTGTGCAGAATACTTGCATTAACTACAGCCATATCAATTATTCGAGTGAATAGACACCAGTACCATATTTTACCTCTTATTCTCTCCAAAAGGAGTTTTATCTTGATTTGTCATTCTTACGTTCATCTGCTTTTGAAATGTCTTGGAAATGAATATATGACTTTATTTTTAGGTAAGCATTTTTATTAAAAGAATCCTGTACAAGACCTGTCACTAAATCTTCTGCATCACTCCAATAATATCTTTCACTTGAAAGAGTAAGATAGCCAAAATATATCAAAAATCTTCTTTAGTGATAATTAAATCATGATTGTTTTTGACATTTTTAGCATAGAAAATAGTCTCATCCACAATTACGTTATATACATCATCAGAAAAAAGTTTTTCAAAGCAATAATGCAAGATGCATTTGCAAGATCATTTTCCATTGCCAAAATATTATTCTTATACGTTTCCCCTAATTCCGACCATTTGGTATAATTCGGAAATTTGGTATAATATTGTTTCTGTCATTTGTTGAAACAATTTTTGGCTTTTCTGTTTTTAATATTTTAGGCTTCCTCTCAAACGTTGAAGGTAAATCTATTTAATCACACTCATATTTTGATATTACTTCTATTTTACCAACAATATCATTTACAAATGGAGCATGTAACTTATCATCTATTTTCTCTTCATCTGTCAGTTCATCTACATCAGTGGATATGGCAATAATATCCTCTTTAATTTGTTCGGAAAACAGATAATCAACTGCACCCTGAAAGCTATTAAATACTTTTCAACTCATATTTTCATCTAAAGGTGAAAAAACGTAATATTACCAGGGTCAGGAAAAAAAACGCCCGAACGCCCAGTGATCTATTTCTAGATCAGCAGTATTTTGACACTAATTTTTACTATTTATATTTGTTTTAAGATAACATCGGTTTATATTCTGATAGCTACATCTATGAAGATATTAAATCACCAAAAACAATTTAACTTTCGCTTATTACTTAGCTGTTTACAGTGTTTATGCTAAGAAACGTAGAAAAACGGCGGAACGAAAGGGAGATACAAACTTTCTCTTATCGCTTTAGATCAATGATATAAACAAAACAAGAAAACCACTTGTTGGTAAACAGGTGCATGCCTTGTCTGGCCCCCTGTGCAGTATAGAATGTGTGGGGTGGGTTTAAGGTTATCTAAAAGCGAGTTTACCAAGCTATGTTTAGCGATCTAAAAATAGATCACTGGGCGCTAATGGGTTAATTGCCAATAAATGTAAATGCCCGGTTTTGGTTAATTAAATAAAAATGTATATTTCTATTACAATGGCACATTCTACATCAATTAAAATCGCCTAAAAAGCAAGGGATTGTATTACTTGCTTTCGGACGAATACCTTTGTGTTTTAGTAAACATCGTCATTAATTTCGCCAAATTTACCAGGTTCACCCTATACTTCAGTGTTACGCCAGGACTAAACGTTATGTGATATGAAATATATTTATAAAAACAAATTCATACAAATTATGCAAAAAATTATCCGGAAAAGTATTCCTCAATTAAATTTTACGTTTTTTAAAGGCAGGAATAAAAATTTGGTCATATTAAATATAT
>CM063497.1:107322245-107329745 GCA_032207245.1 Pardosa pseudoannulata | reverse complement strand
TGTGAAGGAAGGTTTTTATGTGTTTTGTGAACGGTTGCGGATTTAAGCAATATTTTTTTAGATGCAGTTAGTGTATATTTATTTTATTTTTCATATGTATATAAAAAATATTACATTTTTAATAAATTTGTATACTATTTGTAATAGCATTTACGGGGGGTCAAGGGGGGCTCTGCCCCCCTTGGTTAAAAAAGTTTTTGATAACTCAAAAATTTATTTAAAAAATTAGAAAGTACTAACCTTTTAATGTTCTTTGAAAATTAAAAGTAAATCTCTGCGGATGTTTTATTTATTTTTTATTTCTGGTTTATCTTTTAAATGAAATTTTTAATTATTTTGTGTGTTTAAAATAAGGAATTATTTTAAGAATATTAAAAAATAATAATAAGAAGAAATTAATTTATTACATTTTTAATAAATTTTTATATTAATAACATTTAAAGGGGGTCAAGGGGGGCAGAGCCCCCCTTGGTTAATAAAC
Organism: Pardosa pseudoannulata; assembly: GCA_032207245.1. NCBI lineage: Eukaryota > Metazoa > Arthropoda > Arachnida > Araneae > Lycosidae > Pardosa > Pardosa pseudoannulata. The sequence continues at coordinate 107,329,264 of CM063497.1, read as the reverse complement.
TTTTGATAAATCAAAAATTTATTTAAAAAATTAAAAAGTACCAACCTTTTAATATTGTTTGAAAATTTAAAAAAAATCTTTGCGTATGTTAAATTTTTTTATTTATAATTTATCTATTTTTAATTGTTTTGTGTGCTTAAAATCAGGAAATATTTTAAGAATATTAAAAAACAAAAATAATCAATTTTTAATGGTTTAAAATTAACAACCAATTAATATTAAAAATATAACATGAATAAACAAAATTTGTATTAATATATATATCATTTTACGCAATTTTCAACATTTTTGCCATTAATTGCAAAATTAGTATATTATTTCACAATAAAATAAGTCAGTTAATTTAGTCGCGCCGAAAATCCGTTGCCGTTCAAAACGTCAGCCTTCCGGTAACTCCGCTCGAAGGAGTTGGCGCGATTGGCGCCAAAATAAATCGCCAAAAATAGCAGGAAGTACCCAATTCTTAAGTAGTCCCACAATAAGTTATCTTTCAAAACAATACTGCTAAGGAGTGCAAGGTAGAACACCAAAACTTCAAGTGCGCAAATTGTGGGGAAACACACACTGCAAAATATAAAGGATATAGGTCCCACCCTGCAAATAAAAAACAAGAACTAGAAAATCCTCAAACTTTATTCCTACTCAACTACACCTATAGTAGTCCGCAAACCGACTAAAAAGAAAACTAAAAATAATAGTCAACCAGCTAGAGAATCTAATGTAAATAAAAAAAAAAAATCAACTACTGATAACTCTAATGTTAATCCCAAACCTAATAGTGAAATTAACACAACTAATGATTAAAACTAAAACTAATGAAAATAACAACAGTTAATCTAACTCAGAAGGAATAGGCAAATTATTTAACCTAATTGTAAATTTCATGAAAGAATACAATATTAAGGACATCATAAATGTTTGACGAAATTGCAAATATAATAAAAGACATTTCTTATTTATAATCTAGTGGCTTCATAAGTCATCACTATTTATTTGAACTTCTATCATGTATAGATATGAAAGTCAATAACAGAAACCTCCGGATTGAAGGGCTCGGCCCATATGGTCCAGTTTCACCACCACCTTTGAAGCCTTTGAAGCACTTTCAATATTTTATTCTGCTATCCAAACGGCCTCGGTGTTAAGGTTAACCAAATTATTAATAAATTTTCTAGATTCTGATATTGTGTTAATTTAAGAAACAAAACATAATCGGAATTTAGGTTCAACATTGCTAATTATGTACTTTAGAATCATGTTATGATCAGTATGCACCCTTTTAAAATTTTTATTAAAGTCAAAATTTTACTAAGTGTTTTCAAATTCTCAGATTTTTAGGTTTTTAAGTACATTAATATTCAAACTATCTGATGTTGTCAACCCATTAAAGTCTTATTTTAAATCTTGGGTGACGCCCATTGACTCTAATATTACAAAACTACATAGAGGTAAGTTTTATATCACAACCGGTTTTTCTATAAATTTTATCGATAGTGTGCCAGGAACCGATTAGCGATTCTGAGCTCTACAATTAAGATAATTGAACACCTAATTTTAATGACTAATTAATTGACTGATTAATTTTCTATCTATTTTTTTAATATTCGTATGATTTTGTGATTTTATAATATTAAAAATATTTATTAATTATTAATTTATTTAAAAGAATGTAGCTCGAAAATTGTTTAAATTTAGGATGTGTGTTAATAACTATATTAAAAAGTTCTCATAAAGTGTTATAGTAAAATATCTATTTCAGAATTATACTGTATTATTTTGTGGTTTTTACTGTAACTAAAACAGCTCTTAATGCCTAACACTTTTTTATATAATTATATTACGCATTTAAAAATTTGTGGTCTAGCAATGCAAAAATTTCTTTCCGTAAAAAAGGGAAAAAAATCGAGTAGTAATTGAATAGTAATTATGTGCATGCAACAACTTCTAACTCGCTACCATAGTAACCAATGACAGGAGAAATGAGAAGGTGTAACTCTGTAGCTTTTATATATTCTTTTATTATTATTATTATTACAATTATTATCATTTTGCCTACTTTTATTTTTTATTTGATGCAACAAAGATAATTTTTTTTATTTTACACTACGAAGATGTCATCCATTTATAGGCGAAAATTTACTAAGCCACTCAATTCTTGAATTTCATCATTGATTCATCGATTAATTAAATTATAAAATAAGTCCTCATTAGAATATTAAACAGTAATTGTAGATGACCTTAACCAAGGGAAATAAATTTTAATGAAAACAATCCGGTCCAGAGTAAAGAAAGTAAATTTAAAGCATGAAAATTGATTGAAAAAGCAGGCATAATCTCAATGTAAGAAGTCCACTCCTCAGTGGCGATATTACCTCATTAATGAGAGCTTAAATCCAACGATTTTATAACATCTCTAAAATAAAATAAAATATTATCTAAAGATACAGACTCTTATAATTCACAGGAATAAGAAAATAGTTATAAATTTAAAGCATTTTAATTTGCGTAAAATGACAAAATACTTAAAATGTGGGACGGATTCTACGATCTAAGGAAGGTGGAGCTAAAGAATGATTGACAGCTGTCAGATGAATTTTGATAATGTTTTTGAGAAGAAAGATATGGAATACTTACAGGTTATCAGAAGAGTTGAAAATATCAATATGTTAAAAAATAAATAGTAAAGTTGTAAGTAATGATTATCAACTGCGCGAGAACACCGTTAATGAATATCAATGCATTGGTAGTAGTAATCAGGTAACTCTAGGACTATATTGCATATGGAATAAAATTTTTTATAGAAAGTATTTGAAATTTTAATTAATAGTTATTATTGTAGGGAGATTAACCATTTTATACAGTAAAACTTTATTGTGAATAGAGCGTTTATGGCCCCCAGATTATATCTAAAGATAAATGTCCAAAGATCATGCACTCTAGCATTCATGGTGTTAAACGTAGTGAGATGAAAATGCTGTTACTCGTTTATCACTTGTAATTCCTAAATATTAAAATGATTTCTCCAACGAATTGGTTGATCATGTAAATATAACCCATGTGTGTGTATGTGGAGGGGGGGGACAGACGTCTTAAAGGAACACGTCAACGATCTCTCTGGTTACTTTATTTTTGCTGGAATCTTTAATTTTCTTTTTTTGAAACCATGATTTTAGAGTATCAAAATGGTATTGAACACAGAATACACTATTATTGATAGGGTAAAGTAAAATTCGTAGTATTGTCTCAAGCAGCGCCAATAAATTTAAAAATGATTTGGGAATATCATTAACATAAATATTAAATAAAGTATTTCATAAAATTGAACCATGTTGCACAGCGACAGCAATTGGTTTTTCATTAGAAAATATGTCTGCTGGCGCAGCAATAGTACTTGTGTATAAATTGTATCATTGACCATTTAGCTGAACTAATCTGCAAGTGAGGTCTTTCTACATACTGTGAAGACTCCCCTTTGTCCGAGCACGAGCCAAAACAGCTGACCGGACTACAACTCTACTTGGACAATGGCGTGGCGTAGCAGAGTCGGTTATCTTGACAATCGTACTGAATAGACGAACACGCCCTGATGGATCTCGTTAATGAACGCTCGGAAATTCCGTGAAGAGACAGCCAGCGAATGAGAATTCAGTTAAAAAGTATAACTGTAACTTTAGCTGGAGTTCCCATGTAACTGGGATCTTAACTGAGAAAAAAAAAAACAGTGGCGGGACCGTAACTGACCCCCCAGGTATAAAAAGCCTACAATTTTGCGACTCAGGGCTTTTCGTCATTTTTTTCGGAGGTTTGTTGACCTTGTGGAGGCTTTCGCCTTTTTTGCCAGAGAGCTTGCTAATTCGGGAGATTCGTAAAGTCCGCTCATATAGGGAGTGGCAGAGTCTCGGATACCGAACGGGGGATAAATTGGGTTTGATTTCACCCTGAAAAGCCTCAACATTTGTAAGAGATTATTAAATCTCTTGTTTTCTTTCGACTGTGATTGTCGTGAGGAAGTTTTATCGGCAACCATCCTTTGCAGTTCTAGATGATTTAGGAATTAACGTTCCTTTGTAAATAGCGTATTTAATCCAGAATTAAAGTGAATTTCCAATTGTAATCTTTGACTGTGATACATTATTCACGTTACCTCTCATTTAATAACATCGAAGGCGTCACAATACTCTGAGCGTAAACTTTTGTAATGTCTAAAAATTTCGCCAGTTTTACGCTTGGATTGTCATCCATCGCAAGTCAGAACAACAACCCGAACCAAAAGGTGTGTTGTATTATGTTCGCTACAAAAGCAGAATTACTCTGGAATAATACAGTCGTGAGAATGAAGAAAATTTGGAGCCCCTTTGCATATTACTCTCACCTACTTTGCTGAACAACTCAATTACCTGACCAGACAAGCGATATCTGTATGTACTGGTATTGGGCAGACAACTGAAGTTCTCCATGAACTTAGATATAAAGGCGGTCTTAAAAATGTCAGTAAAACAAATTAATATATTATGCGAAAATTTTTTGATCACTGATTTTGATATTTCATCTAACCTTGATGGTTTAGCAAAAAGACATACATTTCTTGGTGTTCTTAGTGTGGATTGTGGGAAATTAATCATTATCTGCCGTGTGACCATTCGGTTTGTGAAACTATTGCAACTCCAATGCAGATAAATCAATACTATTATACCTTGGGAAAATTCTTTCTGTCTTTGCTCTTGGGTGCATCTCTGTTCGAGAAGAGTGATTTTTGTGTCTTTCTTTTGTCTGTCATTGACTTGTAAAGATGTCTGTTTTTTCAGCTCTCTCTGACTTTTTAGGCTTGATTCACCTTGTCCAGCAGTCGTATAATTCCTGGATTACACACACACACACACATATATATATACACATTATATATATATATATATATATATATATAATATATACACACATATATGTGTATATATACATATATGGATATACATTTATATATATGTATTTATATATGTGCATATAGATACATATATGTATATATATACATTTACATATATGTATTTATATATGTATATATATATATGTACATATATATACATATATATACATATACATATACATATATGTATATATATGCATATATGTATATCTATCTATCTATATATATATATATATATATATATATATATATACATATACATATATATGTATATGCATACAAAATTATATATATATACATATATATTATATATATGTATATATATATATATACCCTTATATATATGCTAAGGGTATATATGCATATATATATATATATACTTATATATGTGTGTGTGAGTGAAATTTTTCCTTCCCTTTCTTGTAGTTGAATGAAAGTGTGATAAAATGCAACACAGAAGAAGAAAATACGAAAGGAACATATATATAAAATTTTATATTTTTCGAACTTTAAAAAGGAAGAACTAATTCAAGAAAGAATTTCAAAAAAATTCGCAAAATATTTTACACCCCATGTTCTATAGGACACGTTGCAAAAATAAACCGAATTGCATGGAAAATTTTCGTCCTATTTCCCGAATATTTCGGGATTTTTTAGAAAAACTTCAGCGCTTTACGCGAAAGCGTAAAAAGAAACACTCGTCTCTGTGAATTCAGCGATGCTTTTAGTTTATTTATGGAAGTTCCGTCTGAAACGTGACTGTTTGTTGAAACAAATCTTGTTGAAAAGTATTATTTAAGGTTTTTGTATCGAAGTATGATCAAGTGAAGCTTAGAAATAATAGAAAATATGTAATGTGGAAGGGACATAATGATTCATCAGTAATACCACCATTTAGAATGCATTCTATGTTTTTACTTCCTTTGTGCGGTTTTTAGATAGGCTAGTTAGATTATAACCAACAGCGCAGAGTTTATAAAATTTATTGGCTCAGTTTTAGAAAATGGTAATGAAATAGAGAAATGGTACCTCAACGATGTTTGTTACTGTATCTAATTTTGTAAACTTTAAATGCTGTAAGTTTAAGTAATACTAAGTATTATCCAGTAAGACACACAATGTTATTGTTAGTGGCAAATTTCTAAATATGCTAGACGGTTTTAGCTAACGACGGAAAAGATTTTAAAGTTTATATTACCAGAGTTTAGGTAGACTAGTTGGATTGTAGCCAACAGAGCAGAGTTTATAAAATTTATTTCCTCAGTTTTAGAAAATGGTAATGAAATATGGAAACGGTATCTCAGTAAACGCTGTGTTTTAGCGGTATCTAATTTTGAAAGCTTTGAAATGCTGTAAGTTTAAGCAATACTAAGTATTATCAGGTAAGACACACAATGCTATTGTCAGTGGCAAATTTCTAAATAGTCTAGACCAATTATAGCCAACGGTGCAAAGTTTATAAAATATATTGGATCAGTTTTAGAAAATGGTAATGAAATAGGAAAATGGAATCTCAACACTGTTTGTTACTGTATCTAATTCTGCAAGATTTTAAATGCTGTAAGCTTAAGCAATGCTAAGTATTATCCGATAAGACATACAATGGTATTATCAGTGGCAAATTTCTAAATAGGCTAGACCAATTGTAGCCAACGGCGTCAAAGTTTATAAAGTTCATAACAAAAGTTTTTAGATAAACTACTTAGATTATAGCCAACGGTGCAAAGTATATGAAATTTATTGGCTCAGTTTTAGAAAATGGTAATGAAATAGGGAAAAGGTACCTCAACGCTGTTTGTTACTGTATCTAATTTTGTAAGCTTTTAAACGCTGCAAGCTTAAGTAATGCTAAGTATTATCCGGTAAGACACACAATGTTATTGTTAGTGGCAAATTATTAAATTACTTAGACAGATTATATCAAACGGTGACAAAGTTTTTAAAGTTTTAAACACCAGTTTTTAGATAGGCTAGTTAGATTATAGCCAACGGTGCAAAGTATATAAAATTTATTGGCTCAGTTTTAGAAAATGGTAATGAAATAGGGAAATGGTATCTCACTAAAAACTGTTTGTTAGCTGTAACGAATTTTGCGAGCTTT
>CM063497.1:107279745-107312245 GCA_032207245.1 Pardosa pseudoannulata | reverse complement strand
TATATATTATATACATATATATATATATTTATATATATACATATTTATATGCATATATATATATATATATATATATGCATATTATATATATATATATATATATATGTATATATATATATATATATATATATATATATATATATATATATATATATATATATATATATATATATATATATACATATATATATATATATATACATACAATGATGAATGTTAAGAATTAAGCGAATTATAATTAAAAATTTCCACTAGCGGAAAAATGTTGATCCAAATTTACAAAAGCTTAATCAGACTCATTCTTGCTTATTCTGCTGAGACCTGGGCTATCACAGAAAAAGTAAAAAATATCTTTTCTGTTTTTGAAAGAAAAATTTTGAGAAGTATTTTTGGTGGCATAAAACATAATAATATCTCGAGATGAATAATTAACTCTGAACTCTATAAATATTTTAAAGATCTAGATATAGTAGAATATATAAGGATTTAGGAAATTAAATCGGCAGGACACCTGTGCAGAATGGATGAAGATCGTGTAACAAGAAAAGATTTTCTCTGCCAGACCATTTGGCACCCGAAAAAGAGGGAGACCTAAACTTAGGTTACACGACTGTTTTCAATCACACTTAAGGCTTTTAAAAATTACTAACTGGATGTCCATGGCCAAGAACAGAAGAGCTTGGCATTCGATTCTGAGGAATACAAGGGGCCATCCTGGGCTGGCTGGCCATTGAAGAAGAAGAATGATAAACAATATTGTTGATATTATCTGATAAACAATAAGTTGAATGTTTTAAATGGAGATATTAATGGGATCGTGTTTCCTTATTAAAGCTAAGCTAGTGTATAATATAAATTTTTGCTATAAATACTAGGAAAACATCATAATCTTACTTAAAAATCATAACTTAAAAAGTAGTAAATCAAGGAAACGTTTTAAAGAGACTAACTTTGTTGACCAGACACTATAAACTAACAACGCTTCTCAGGTGAAAAATACTGATTTGTTTTAAAATTCAAGTGTCAGGGTTCATTCCCCTTTTAATCCAGTTTGATATCATATAAAATACGTTTGAAATTTTCTTTTAGTACTTTTTGATGTACTAAAAGGAAAGAAGTTTACAGATACAGGATATGCTGATTAAGTTTAACCAAAGGATTCAGAAGCAATGTTCTGAACAATTTGTAGTCATTCAGGTATGCAAATGTCCAAAAGCCTGTAAAAATGTGAGAAAAATGACAAATCATTTAGGAAAAGTGAAAATAATGAACGAAGTGAAGAAATGTGATAAAAAGTATTTAATTTTTAAATAGATTAAAAAAAAGTTACGTTTTTTTTTTAAAAAAGGAGAAAAAATATCTTAGTTGTGTTTTTAAGAAGCAGGCAAGTTAGAAACAGTGGGAGCATTTTTCGAGGGAAAATTTTGTTCACATAAATCAGATAAATAGGTAAACTGACATTTTCATGCAGTGTACTGTATAATGATAGTGCATTGAGTGAAAATGTCAGTTGTGACTAACAGAATGAAGAAAATCGATTAAAAATATCTGATTTTTAAATGAAGATTTTTAAAAAGTTAAGGTACCTTGTTTTGAAAGAAAAAAATAACTTAGTTGTGTTGTTTAGGAGCAGACAATTTAGAAACAGCGGGACCATTTTTCAAGGGAAGATTTCGATCATATAAGGTAACTTAAAAGTTTAACTGACATTTTTATATAATGTACCATAATATTGATAGTACATTTGCCGGAAAATGTCAGTTATGACTAACAGAGTGAAGAAAAGTGATAAAAAATATCTGATTTTTAAATAAAGATTTTAAAAAAGTTATGGTACCTTTTTTTAAAAGAAGAAAAAATATCGTAGTTGTGTTGATGATGAGCAGACAAGTTAGAAACAGTGGGAGCATTTTTCAAGGGAAAATTTCGTTCACATAAGGCAGCTTAAAAAGTTAACTGACATTTTCACGCAATGTACTATATATTGTTAGTTATGACTAATAGTAATTATGACTAATTTAAAGTTACGACAATTAGTAAGAAATTAAAGATAAAAATAACTGCTGTAACTGCATTATTGAAAAAAAAATGTATATTTATTTGTTACATAAAAATGTCAAAATATATCTAATTGTTAGAGTTATACATATAAAAAATTAGGTATATCTCCTGAGGTTTGGTTTGGTTTTGGAGCGCTACGATCTACTTTTTGCAACACGAGGGCTAATGAGACCGGGACCTACTGCTTAAAGCCGATTCCAAACGGCTACGAACATCCATGCCATAGTGGGATTCGAACCCACGAACTCCGGTTCCAAAGGCCAGCCCCCTAACCATTCGACCATCATTCGGCCGCCGATCTCCAAAGGATCTTAAGGAAAAGAACTTTTAAGGTATATTTTGATATTAAACAAATAGTGATAAAAGAGGTGAATTATAATAAAAGTGAGAAGAGTGATTTTATAAGATGTCTGTATAACTTAATATTACGTGGATCAACTTAAAACAATGCCACAACTAATATAATGCCAAAAAGTAATTTATTTACAATTTGCAAATTTTTCCTTTTATAAGGTTACAGATTCGAAATCTCTCAGCGACAATTAAGAGATAAATTCTTGAAATATAAGAAAAACAGTACAATTAATACTATCGGTGGTTAATACTTAGGACGAATACTTAGGATGAGCTTTCTTCAGATATTTCATTGCTTTAGCAACTGAGGGAGCAGACATCGTTGGTCGGGGTTGAGCATATACGGGAGCAGGAACTAATTGCCTCTGCACGACGGAATTCTGACCAAACAGCATACTAGCGAATGAGTCCTTGTTTTGCCTAAAGTAATCAATCATGACCTGGAGGCCTGACATCTTGATTGGCATCAGATCATTCATGATCTCGGTAAGAGTGTAGAAATTCATGTGGGTACTGGTGGATGACTGCAACATTTTACCATGCTTGGTGACGAAATGGAGGATAGAATCTTTCAATACTCCGGTGTGACGGCTCTTGGCTGCGTCCAGGCGATCGATGCTATCTAAGATGGCAGGGACATTATTAGAGGCTAGCCTGAGGATACCGGGCAGGTGCTTTCTGGTCAATTTGCGGAGAATAGGCTTGGTATCTGTTATGAACTTGTTCCATGCACGTTCAACAAGATGTCTGGGGATCTGGATCACTGTACCAGTAGGGGTGTTGTATGTCTGACGGCTGAGCATTTCCCATGCTAGGGGTGTGAAGCAGGACTTGGCGGAGATCATAACGTTGAACAAGTCATATCTTGATTCAGGGTCTCCTAAAATATCGTACAGGGCAGGGAAGACGACTTTGCTGGCGAGACCATCTCCATCACCGAAGAAGGTTTTAGAAAAGGACAGGGCAACGTCATTAACAAAAGGAGAAAGGAGTCTGAAGATGAACTCTGATGGGCCGCCGTCCACTTGCCTCTTCTGTCTGATGTGCTGAGTGTTTTGCAACAATCTAGAAGACATGTACCTTCCAAGATCCATAACTGGCTTTAAGTCATTTGATACCTCTTCAGCGATGTCGGACATTGACACAACTACGACGTGAGTGGAGTTAGACAAATTGTATGACCTGTAAGCTTTTTCGAAGAACTTGCCAGCGATGCGGAGTGCATATTGGGTCCATTTCTTGACTTGTGGATATACTTTCTCCTTAAAGAATGGCATTACCTCTTTCTTTGTGTTCCTTATAGCTGGCAAGTAGTCTTTCTCAAACTTTTCGTAGATTGTAGGAGCAATGTCTTGAACTATCTCCTCAAGAACGGGCTTCAGGGACTTGTAGGCTTCAATCATTTTGCTCTTAACTTCTTGAATGTCAATGGTGTGAACAGCCTCGACAGAACGCTTGTGGTGGTGGTGGGCGTGATGGTCCATTGTCTCATAGCAGTTAACTGTTGATGCCTCCTGACAGGTTGAAGTTTCATGGTTGAAGGCTTCTCCGGTAGGGCAGGTCAATGTTTCAAGTATGGAATTTTCACATCGGTGGTAAACCTAGAAGAAATTAATTAATGACTAAATTATCAAAGCATAGGAAAAAGTAGTAACTGCTGTTTTTACTCTTCGCTATTTAATAAATACGCAGTTTAAAAGTCAAATTTTGATGTACAAGTATAAACTTGTTTCTATTTACCTTACATTTGAACATCGAGCGTGCAAATTGTTACTTTGCTATTAATATAATCTGTGATTTGATTCAGACAGTACGCAAATATATCCTCGTACTTGTTTTTAAATTATCCTCGTTCCTATGTTTCAAAATACATGAAATATTTAAAAAAAAAATCATTGTTCTCTGTTAAACTGGGCAGAAGTAAAACTCAGAAATGCAGCGTTTCATTTCGGGTAAAAATATATTTATATATTTACGTATTTTTGTTCTAATTTTTATTTAGTAAATAGCATGTAATTATAATAATGAATTGCAAAGACCCTATTAGATAAAAAGCTATATTAACAGTTATTTTTATAATATTTAAAATTTGTATAAAAATTTAAATATATATACTCTTAAACCATTTAATTAGTGAAAATTAAATGGTTAAAATAATCAATAAATTTTAATTAGTGAGTACTTATGAAATGATTAAGGAACTTAATGATCAGAAAATAGTTTGGTAAAAACAAAAGAAATTAAAGGTTATGAATTCTAATTATTTGTAATTAGTATTTAAACTTTAATTATTAGTATATTAACAGAGGAATAAAACGATAATATAACATAAAAATGCAACATAACAAATATAACATATAAATAAAATATTAACAAATAACAAATGTAGATCTGAGTATTTTTTTAACCGAATCTTGAATAATTTTAATTACATTCCTGCTTATATTGATATCCTGAGATTTATTATGACTTTTTTTTTATTCCTGCTTATAATGAAATATATTGTGACTTTTGAATATAAATAATTTAGTTTTATGTTGATAATCTTAATTTCAACTGTCTTTGATAAGTCACAGCGGGCCTCCTAAGCAAACATGATATGTGTAAAACATTTGTGAAACTACGCTTCCGATTTTAGGACTAGATAACAACTCTTTTTCTCAGAAGATTTAGGGAATGCATTGGCGCCATCTATTAAATAATAAAGTAACTAAAAGTATTCAACTAATCGCGTATGAGCTTGAGAGGTTTTTTTGCTATTTCTTTTATCATTTGAATTACGCTTTGGGTCATTTTTTTTAAATTAAGTTTTCTTTCTTTCTTGTTTGGTTTTTAAGTTTTTAAAATTAATTTCTGTCATTATCAAACTTTCTTTGCATATGCTGTTCATAATGGGCAGTAAATAACTTGATAAATAAAATTGTCTCGAAAAAAGGCTATTGAATAGGATAATTTAAGAGTTTACATATGTGTATTATAGAATATTCATGAAATTAAATTTTACTATTTCTTTCAAAACTTAATCAGTATTAAACAACAGTTTCACTCAACACAAAATCACAACACAAATGCAACATCTTGTCGGCTATACGTATTTGGAACTCTGAAGAGTCAAGAGTTGCTACACAAATTTCCAAAGATTTCCCCTGTCCTCTCTTCACGTAGAATAGCAGGAAACATGCAATCAAGTACGTTAAGAATTTTAAGTAGTTAAGAAGTGTTGATATCCCATTTTAAGGTGAAAGAAACTTTATAATTACGTTTAGCATCATCTGAAATTATGCAGGAAGAAAAGTAATATCAAATTTTAAATTTGATTTTTGTAAAAGGCAAACATATTATACCAAAACTTAAAATTGATTTCTGCGATTATCAAACTTTCTTTACTTATGCAGTTCATAATGGGCAGTAAATAACTTGATAAATAAAATTGCCCCGAAAAAATGCTATTGAATAGGATAATTCAAGAGCTTACATGTGTGTATTTTAGAATAGTCATAATATTAAATTTTACTATTCCGTCCAAAAATATAAATCAGTATTAAACAACAATTTCACTTAACACAAAATTACAACACAAGTGCAATATTTTGTCGGCTATTCGTATTTACAACCCTGAAGAGTCACGAGTTACTAAACAATTTTCAAAAACTAAATTCCCAAAGATTTCCCTGTCCGCTCTTCACGTAGAATAGCAGGAAACATGCAATCAAGTACGTTTAGAATTTTAAGTAGCTAAGCAGTGTTGATATCCAGGGTCTTATCAAAGAACGGGCCACCTGGGCCTAAGCCCTGGGTCCCTTAATTTTAGGGGACCCCTAAAATTTGGTACTTAATTATTAAATTTTAAACAGTTTAATTAACAAAATTTGAAAATGTTTTTGTTAATTCTTTAAGTAATATTTCATGAAACCTTATTCAGAAATTAAAACTTTTAGTATTTATTTATAAATAGCTCATAGCACACATAAGCCGAACGATGGCCGATTGGTTAGGGTGCTGGCCTTCGGAACCGGAGTTCGTGGGTTCGAATCCCACTCAGGCATGGATGTTCGTAGCCGTTCGGAATCGGCGTTAAACTGTAGGTCCCGGTCTCATTAGCCCTCGTGTTGCAAAAAGTAGACCGTAGCACTCCAAACCAAAACAAAAACAAAAACATAGCACACATAAAGAAATATATTATGGTTTGTAGTAATTAAAGGAACATAATACCGGAATAATAGTTTATTACATTCAACATTTATAATATGAATAATTAAGAAAATTATTTACAAAATATTGAAGGAAAAAACATTTGTTTTATACATTATATAAATTAGTAATACATTAAAAATTTCAGCCAGTTATAAAGAAATATTAGCGTTTTTTATTATATTTCTGAAACTTAGATACAATTGTTATTTGAGTAAGAATTTTATTATTTTTTTCTCTTATTAATTTTGTCTTAAAATCTACGAATAGCTATTATTTGTTAATCTTACCTATGCTATTTTATTTTATTTTTTATATAAAAACTTAATTGCAAGTTTTACAGTTTACATCCTTGAGGATATACAGATTTTTGGCAATCGACCGTACTACAAAGGTATGTAAACAAAAAAAATTAATATAAACTTTGTTCCAAAAATATTTGTATGTATCCTCTTTTATAAACTATTTTTTTTTTTTGTCTTGAAAGGAGGATAGGCAGGGGCCCGAAAGACTACCAGGCCCTAGGCAACTAGGCCCTGAAATTATGCTATTCGGCTATTTATATTTGCAATCCTGAAGAGTAACGAGTTACTAAACAAATTTCCAAAAGCAAAATTCCCAATCCCTGTGGGGCGAAAAGACCATTAGGCTCTGGGCCCAACTTTGAATTGATCGGGCTCTGTTGACATCTCATTTTAGGGTGAAATAAATTTTACAGTTGTGTTCAGTATCATCTGAAATTATGCAGTCCAATAAAAGAAGAAAAGTAATATCAAATTTTAAATTTGATTTTTGTAAAAGACAAACATATTATAAGATAAACGTAGTTACTGAAATACTGCTATTTTCTTACTGGAGATTAAAAAAATAATTTTATGGTACTTGCTATAAAATTCTTACTAACATATTGGCAACAATAACAATTTTCTTTTCTTGTATTTTTGCGGTATTTTACAATTTTTCCAAATTATCTGGGATTTTCATGTTTTATTCTGCTTTATAGATCCTTTAGCAACACGAGAGAACAAATTTTGAGCGGAAAAATTATTTTCGCATACATAAAAACAAATCAAGTCTAATAAAAGCTTGTAACAAAGAAATTCTGTTAAAGTGAGACTATTGTCTTTTTAAATCAAATTCATACTGCCAACGGCGCATAAAATCCTATTAACTCTTAAACATTTATTCTTGCAGACACTTATTTTATACTGTAAACAGTATAAATGTCATGAGTTTGAAAGGATTAACTCTATTAGAAATGCGCTCGAAATATTTCAAAGGGATGATATTTTCGTAAATGAAAAAGTACAAATTTAAAATTATTCAGACACCCGTGAAAAGTTACAATAAACATAATCCTTATTTTCAGACACTAAATATAGTTGTGTAAATATACTTTAGAAAAACACATTTGATAAAGTTAAAATGTTTTTTCTCTAAATAAAGAAAGGCAAATCTTTTTAGCGGGAATTTGTTTACCAATTTGATTAAGTAAACGCAATTAAAGTTACGTTTGCATATGCACCAAAACTACGTCATTCATCCCAATAATTAGTAAAATTTAGCTAATTTGAAAAATCATTATTTTATTAGATAATTATCAGTTTAATAATGGAACAAGTGAGAAAATATTCATATAAAATATTTTATTATTTATTTATATGTGAAAAAAACTGAAGACTACTTGTGTACATAGGATTTCATACAAATAAAATATTACACTTTTATGCATGACCAGGGTTGGCACGATTTAAATCAGTTGATTTAAATAATTTTTTTTCACTTCTTTTAAAACCTATATTCCAAAGACAGGGATTTGGGAATCAGTCAACACAGAAATACCAATAAGTAAATAAGTGTAAATAGATAGCATGTGTTTTCCAAGAATTTAGGGGTTTTTATCAGAAAGTATGTAGTAGGGGTAGGTACAATGACTAGTTATGACTAGTGGAATTCATTTTATGTAATGGGAGGTAAAGAGAGTATTACAGAACTTGAAATCCAGTTTATGTACCAAATAACAACAGCCGTGGCTTCATCTGCTAGAATAAAGACAGTTTTCATCTTTTGGTATTGTTCATTCTAGCCTTCGCAACAAATTAGGAGTGGATAAAGCATAGAAACTAGTGTTTTTATTGAAACAATTAAATCCATAATTCGTTGCTTAAAAAATATTGAAATAATTGTGATTTTTTGTTTTTTTAAATAAACAGTTTGCATTAAATGAATATTTAATATGTTTTTTAAATATACATGTTATTTAGCTTGCACTATCCAATTACAAAATAATAGAATTTTTAGATTAAAATTTATATATTTAGTTTTAGGTAATCAGTGTGTAGAATATACTAGATAGATAAGATGTTACTTATAACAAACTATTCTATGTATATTGCAAAAAATATAAAAACACAACAATAATTAAAATTAGAATTAAGAAATAAATCAAATCTGATTTAAATCAAATAAATCTGATTTTTTTATATTTTTTTCCAATCCTGCGCATGACTATAAATGGCCTCTGTTACAAATACAGTACAGCGCCGATTATCCGGAAACCTTTTAACAAGGTTATTCAATTAATCGGAACCAGATGGTTTCCTCCCCCCCCTTCTAAAGAAAATTTCTCCGTGAGAATATGTCTTTACCTTTAGAACATGTACATAATCGAAGTAAACAAAAACAAAATAATCAGTCCATTTTTACTATTATGATTTTGATAACATTTTACGACAGAATAACATAAATTTACAGAACAAAAAAGACATTTTACATGCCATAGAGGTTATCATCTAGCACATTTTACATAATCCTTGCTGAAATATGCATTAGTACAACAGCAGTTCTAGGTCTAGAAAGTGGAAAGGGATGTTACCTAAAATAACATTTCTATAGATGATTTTTAAAGTGTAAGTGTAGTTTAATTGTGTTTAATAACTGTGTAAGATAAATTTTATTAAATATCAACATTCCGACAGATCAAGGACCAGATGGTTTTTCACGCCTTCTAAAAAAAAAATTTCTCCTTGAGAATACGTCTTTACCTTTAGAATATGTACTTAGTCAAAGTTAACAAAAACAAAATGATTAGTCCATTTTTACTGCTATGATTTTGATAACATTTTAAGTCAGCACAACATAAATTTATAGAAAAAAGAGAGACTTGTTACATGCCATTGAGGTTCCCATTTAACCCATTTTACATAATCCTTGCTGAAATATGCATTAATACAACAGCAGTTCTAGGTCTGGAAAGTGTGAAGGGATGTTACCTAAAATAACATTTCTATAGAAGATTTTTAAAGTGTAATTTTTAAAGTGTAAGTGTAGTTTAATTGGGTTCAATAACTGTGTAAGATAAATTTATTAAATATCAGAATTCTCAACTGGTATAATTTATAGGGACTCTATGATAAATTTTCTAACTTCAGTGCAATATTGCACAAATCGACAACAGTGTTTTGAAGTTCGCTGTGAAAGCTACGACTTTAGTTTACGTTAAAAATGTTACAACACGGCAAACTTTTAAAGTTGGCGTTCGTAAGAGAAACTTTTAATGACATCGGTTGGTTGGTTGACTATTAGCAACACAAGTAATTTTAATTAATAAAAGTTAATTGTAACTTTTAGTTACTCTGAAAAATTGTAATTAAAAGTTAATTAAAATTTTTAATTACTCTGGAAACTTGTAATTAAAATTTAATTGTAATTTTAAGTTACCCTGGAAAATTGTAACTAAAAGTTAATTGTAATTTTTAGTTACTCAGGAAAATTGTAATTAAAAGTTAATTGTAGCCTATAACTTCTTTACTACGGTGAGAAATACTTAAAACATTCATATGAAACGTAAAAAAATGTTACAACACGGCAAACTTCTAAAAATTGACGTACGTAAGAGAAACTTTTAATGACATTAATTGGTTGGTTGACTATTAGCAACACAAGTAATTTTAATTAAAAAAAGTTAATTGTCCCTTTTAGTTACTCTGAAAAATTGTAATTAAAAGTAACAGTTAATTTTAAGTTACCCTAAAATACTAATTAAAAAGTTAATTGGTATTATAGCGTCTTTACTACGGTGAGAAATACTTAAAACATTCATATGAAACGTAAAAAAATGTTACAACATGGCAAACTTCTAAAAATTGATGTACATAAGAGAAACTTTTAATGACATTAATTGGTATTAATAAAAGAATATTTTAAATAAGAAAAATAATTAAAGTTAATTAAAATTTTTAGTACTCTGAAATTTGTAATTAAAAATTTAATTGTAATTTTAAGTTACCCTGGAAAACTGTAACTAAAACTTAATTGTAATTTTTAGTCACCCAGGAAAATCGTAATTAAAAGTTAATAGTAAGTAATAACGTCTTTACTACGGTAAGAAATACTTAAAACATTCATATGAAAAATTACTTACTTGGCAACCGGTTGAAACGTCAGCGTGGTAGAAAGTGTGACTGTCATCAGGGCAAGTGAAGGCTTGAATGGCTTGTATAGAAGCCAATAGCACAATGGCTAACTTAAACATCGTAATTCCTATAGGAAAAATAATACATGGTATGTTATTGAGAGAAATTTCAAATAATAAATGTTTATGAATAACAAAATACATTGGTATTTATATTGGTATTTATTATTTCTGATAAAAATCACCCTTTAAACATTTGTATCAGTTTAAGGAACTTTAAAATAAAAAATTTAAATAATATTAATTTGTGCCCGTACGTCGTACCGCCATAGCTTTTCCTTTTATGATTTGCCTACGGCGTACGGGGATCTGATTTTTTCTTGCACTGTTTCGGCCGTATTTTTTCCAATTTTAGTAATAAATTATTGTCCAGTAAATGATAGTTTGCAGTTTATTGTATTTTCTACTCTGATTGGTTCAAAAGCGCGGGTTTTTTCGCATGTTTTGTACAGAAGACAATTTTTATCTTAGTGTATATTTTCTGGTTATATTTATAACCGCCTGATAATTTTATGTAAAAGTTGAATAATAAAATTTTTACTTTTAAATAATGGTAATTCAGAGCGTATGCTAATTTCTTGTTTAAGTGACTAATCAGAAACTGAATTATCTGTAAATGATAGTAGCGAAAGTTACTAGATAACTGGATAGTAGTGACTCTGATAGTAGTAAAGATGGAATATCAGCAAGACAATTTTTTTAAATTAAGATATCTTCGGATCCGCCTCCAAGATTTGCTTTCGCTGGAATTAAAATTAACTTGATATCGATGACTAAAGGTAAAACTTCAGTTCTATGATGCTTTCATAGAAAGAAAAAAAGTTGTAATAAATGCTTAAAAATATTAGAAATGTTAATTTTAATAACATATATTTACTTAAAAATGTAAAATGAAAAAAAATTCAATAAAAAAATATGACATTTTTTTACCGAATTCTGGAAAAAAAGGAAACTGTCAAAGGTTTAAGCAATTTACAATTGCTAAAGAATATTTATAAGTTAATCAGAAAACAATAAGATGGTTATTAGACCAAGTTCT
Source organism: Pardosa pseudoannulata (assembly GCA_032207245.1). Lineage (NCBI taxonomy): Eukaryota > Metazoa > Arthropoda > Arachnida > Araneae > Lycosidae > Pardosa > Pardosa pseudoannulata. The sequence continues at coordinate 107,300,126 of CM063497.1, read as the reverse complement.
TTAACTAGCAAAAACTCAAAAATCTCTATCTCAAAAGAAAAAATTGTCTTCAATTACATTTTATGCATTATACAAATGACTAAAATATATTTATGAAAGAAACAAAAGTGAAATGAGATGTTTCTATACCCACAATAAAAATCGCCTGAGGAACTGACTCTTTGACTAGCAAAAACTAGCAAATGCGTACTCAAAATTAGAATTTACAGTAATATTTATCTTACAACACTGTAATGCTGTCTCATCAAAACTTTCGTAATGGAATACTAATCTTTACTTTTACTTTTCTTTAAGAAGACGCATTCAACAATAAAGCTTTCTAAAGAGCCGTAATAGATCATTGTTAAGAACCGTAATACATCAATGTAAAAACCATAATAAAATAATATTATGATATCACTGAAAAGATTTCAAAACACGGCATAGATTATTTATTTAGCAATCAAAACAGTAATTTAAAAAAATTCAAGAATTTAAAATTTATCCGACTGAATGACTCTTAACTAACAAACATTTTACTCCCAGCCCAAATCAGAATTTACTGTTTTCATATAAAACAAATTTTATAATACTGATTCATGAAAACTTTCATAAATCATAATAGAATAATTATTCTCACTTTATCTTTAAGACAAGGATTCCGTAATAAATGTTAGTAAAAAGAACAGTTATACGGCATTATAAGAACAGTAATAAAGCATTATAAGAACCTAAAAAAACAAACATATCACTGAAAAGATGTCGAAACAAGGCATAGATTACTTTTTTAGCAACCAAGGTATTACAATAAGTTTGTATTCTAGTTAATCAAAACTTTCATAATAAAACTTAATACTTTCTCTTTTTCGTTATTAAGGAGAAAAATTCTGTACACTATTCATTTTAATATTTGGACAATTTCGTAAAACTTAAAAAAAAAAAACTTTTCATGCGTCTAATTTATTGGAGTTTTGATTGTATTAAGGAAAAACTTTAATGTGGTAAAAGAACTTTTTTTCTTAATCAGTTCGCTGATCTAAGTAGCCAAGTTACTGAAAACAATATGCACTGTCTTTTTAAGTCTTAAAAAATGTAATGAGTAATTTCTAGAAAACATTAAACAAAAAGTCTTCATGCATATTGTATCGTTTAACTGTAACAATTTAAATTGGTATTGATAAATAGCGAAAAGAAATGATCTACAAATGAACCAAAACTAATAATGTATTCAAATGAAAATTCAGTGGAAATACTACGCATGATCATGTACATCAACAATGGAATGAATGTTCCCCACCAGCTCTATTAATGCTTATTTTACAAAATAAAGCTATAAGGAATTTACAAATAGAATTCTGTGCTGATTTTCAGTGAATTTTATCAAAGAAAAAAAATTAGGAGGCATGTATTTTTTTTTTCAAAAAGTTTTCGCAGACCACAGAATTAAATAGATAATTATAACTTCTAACAGTATTGAAACTCAAAAATTACCGAAAGAGTAAAGATTTGTACAAATGTACCAAGTGTTTAATGAATTAATTCTTATCATGCTCATCGTAAGAGTATAGAGTGAAACTGAAACGTATATGGTATGTCACTATACATACATACATACATACATATATATATATATATATATATATATATATATATATATATATATATATATATATATATATATATATATATATATATATATATATATAAATATTATACTCGATACTGGGGATAGTAATTGAAGATGTTGAAAATTTACAAAGAACATTGTACATGTATATTAATCTTAAATATATGACAGCATTTAAAAATTCCTCATCTATAAATACATAACAAATATAATACCTCCTAACAGTATTGAAACTCAAAAAATATACGAAATAGTAATGATTTGTACAAATGTACCAAGCGTTTAATGAATTAATTCTTATCCTGCTCATCGTAAGAGCAAATGAAAAGCATATGTTATCTCACTATATTTACATCATACACGATATTATGGATAGATATTAAAGCTGATGGAAATTTACAAAAGACATCGTACATATATTAGCCTTATAAAAGTTGCCTCATTTATAAATACATTACAATTATAACTTCTAACAGTATTGAAACTCCAAAATTATCCGAAATAGTAATGATTTGTACAAATGTACTATAACGTTTCAAACATTCAATGAACTAATTTCTATCCTGGTCATCGTAAGAGTATAGAGTTCAACTGGAAAGCATATGTTATCTCATTATATATATATATATATATATATATATATATATATATATATATATATATATATATATTACACGATATTTAATAATTAAAGCTAATGAAAATTTACAAAGGAGATCGTACATATATATATTAACCTGAAATATATTGCAGTATTTAAAAATGTCTCATTTATCAATACATTACAAATATAATAACTCCTTACGGTATTGGCTAACAACAGTTAACAGTATTGGCTACAAAACTTACTTAACTTTTATACTTAACAGTATTGGTTACAAAAATTATCCAAAATAGTAATGATTTGTTCAAATAAAAATTTACGACAAGTTTAATGAGTTCTTTTTATCCTGCCCATCTTAAGAGTATAGACTGCAATTGAATAGCATATGTTATCTTACCACTGTATTTATATCATATACGATATTATGAATAGGTATTGAAGCTGATGGTAATTTACAAGGGGAAATCGTATATATATTTGCCTTAAATATATATCAGTACTTATAAAATGCCTCACTTATAAATGCATTATAATTATAATAACTTGTAATAGTACTGCAACTCAAAAAGAGTATAGAGTGCAATTGAAAAGCATATGTTAGCTTACCACTATATTTATATCTTATACGATATTATGGATAGGTATTGAAGCTGATGGAAATTTACAAAGAGAAATCGTACATATATTTGCCTTAAATATATATCAATACTTATAAAATGCCTCACTTATAAATGCATTATAATTATAATAACTTGTAATAGTACTGCAACTCAGAAATAAACCAAAATAGTAATATATTTGCCTTAATATATTGCAGTATTTATAAAATACCTCATTTATAAATAAGCTATAAGTATAATAACTTGTAACAGTACTGAAACTCAGAAATAAACCAAATTAACAAAAATAAAACTTACCAAAAGTATGGATCTCTGCAGCTTTCAGTTGATACCAGCGTCTTAGAAACTCAAAGCAAATGAGCAAAATTGTGTCGATATGATGGTCAACCTACCCTTTTATTGAACTGTACTTCAGCTGTCCGATCAATCAGAGACAGCCACCGATAGCAAACAAGACAGCTATTCGTCTCTCTTATCATCCCTCTTTTGAGTATTGGCCAGAAAGGGATAAGCCCCCTCCCCTGGTGTCAAATGCAACACAGGTAATCAGTGGTCTGGGCAGGTAAGTGATTAACCAACAATGGGAATTTTCTGGACGTCCAGGCATCCTCGACAATCAGCACCTTTTCTTTCCACCCCAAGTGGGAAAGGGGATGAAAAATGGTTGTGAAATTGAAATCAGAAAAGAGACCAGTTCTAAAGTGACATTGTTTATGATCCAAGAGATAAAGGGAAGTCTTGTAGATAATTTTGAGAAAACAGGGAACTTCTAGACCACGAATAATGCCAAATATTTCCCTTCATTTTGAAACTTATTTTTAAATTAGAAAGTTCATAAATTAAACACAATAAATAGTCTTAGAATGTTAAAATTTTGAATTTGGGATTTTTAAATTGGAAAGTTCATAATTCAGACACAATGAATAGCTATAGAATGTTGAAATTTTGAATTGGGACTCTCATAAAGTCCAAATGTGCGCATCGTCCTTTTGATTGCAATACACACTGTATTTTAACTACCAAATATTTTCCTTTCATTTTAAAACTAATTTTTAAATTAGAAAGCTCATAATTAAGACACAATAAATAGCCGTAGAATGTTAAAATCTTGAATTTCGTGCTGTTATAACGTCTAAATGTACACATGTCTTTTTGATTGCAATACGCACTGTATAAAATGAAATATTTTAATGTAACGTGTATTAACGTTGTGGGATTTTAACGACCAAATATTTTCCTTTCTTTTTAAAATTAATTTTTTTTAAATTAGAGAGCTCATAATTCAGACACAATAGATAGCCATAGAATGTTAAAATTTTGAATTTCGCACTGTTATAACGTCCAAATGTGCGCATTGGTCTTTTGATTGGAATACGCACTGTATAAAATGAAATATTTTAATGTACCGTGTATTAACGTTGTGCGATTTTAACGAGTAAATATTTCCCTTTCATTTTAAAACTTATTTTTAAATTAGAAAGTTCCTAATTCAGACAGAATGAATAGCCAAAGAATGTTGAAATTTTGAATTTGGGACTATTATAACGTCCAAATGTGTGTATCTTCCTTTTGATTGCAATACGCACTGTATAAAATGAAATATTTTAATGTAACGTGTATTAACGTTGTGCGATTTTAACGACCAAATATTTTCCTTTCATTTTAAAACTAACTTTTAAATTAGAAAGTTCATAATTCAGACACAATGAATAGCCATAGAATGTTGAAATTTTGAATTTGGGACTATTATAACGTCCAAATGTGTGTATCTTCCTTTTGATTGCAATACGCACTGTATAAAAGAAAATATTTTAATGTAACGTGTATTAACTTGTGGAATTTTAACGACCAAATATTTTCCTTTCATTTTAAAACTAATTTTTAAATTAGAAACTTCATAAATCAGATACAATAAATAGCCATAGACTGTTAAAATTTTGAATTTTGAACTGTTATAACGTCCAAATGTACGCATTGTCCTTTTGATTGTAATACTCACTGTATAAAAGAAATATTTCAATATAATTGTATTAACCTTGGGGTATTTTAATGACCGAATATTTTCCTGTCATTTGAAAACTAATTTTTAAATTAGAAAGTTCATAAATAAGACACAATGAATAGCCGTAGAATGTTGAAATTTTGAATTTGGGACTGTTATAACGTCTAAATGCGCGCATCGTCCTTTTAATTGCAACAAGCACTGTATAAAATGAAATATATATATATTTATATATATATATATATATATATATATAAAACATATATTGATATATATATATAATATAAATATATATAATATATATATTGTGTATATATATATATATATATGTATATATATATATATATACACATATGATATATGTGTAAATATACATATACATATATATGTGTAAAATATATATTTATATATAAATATATATATATATATATATATATATATATTTATATATATGTGTGTGTGTGTGTAACGTATCGTGATCCAGAGTTAAGGGAATGGAAAACAGTTCTTTCATGATAATAATAAGTTTATTAAATCATCGTTTCTCCTAAAAGCAAAATATTTTCATTGTTCGCGGGAAGACACGCGTAGAGTGTGTTAACAATTCCATGTCCGCGCTGACTGAAACTTATCAATTTGCAAGCTCATCAAATAGTTCAAAAATATTTATGACCAGATGATCTAAAAGCTTACGCGAGTGTGGGTCTTTTTCATTCATTTTATTATTATAAAGAGTTCATTTTTTAAATCGTTTATAACTCACGTAATTTTTACTACATACATATATATAATTTATATACATGAATATATATATATATATATACATATATAATATATATATATATATAATATATATATATATATATAAAATGATGAACATATATATATATATAACATAAAATACAAAATATACAATACATAAAATAAATAATATTAAATAAAATACATAGCATAATAAAAATTAAATAAACATAAATATACAAAAGATACAATAAATATTATAATATATATAAAAATAATAAAATTCTATTTTTAGATGACATATGTATATATATATACTATATTCATATATACATATATATATACATATATATACATATAAATATATATACATATATATAAAATATATATATATAATATATATTATATATATATATATATATATATATATATATATATGTATATATATATATATATATATATATATATATATATATATACATACACACACACATATATATAATGTGTGAGTGTGAAGAGGGTAAATTATTTCCCAAATTTATGAAACACGTGTTAAAATATATAACAGCCTATTTACTACTATTACGTACTGTAAAATATTAATGCAAATCATCTTAAAAATAAAAAAATAAAACGAGATCTCTTAAAGAGGGATTGATATAGCCCGAATAAAAAAGTAATATAAAGGGCAAACGTTGAATAAAAATTCCCTTTTCTAACGCGGATAATAAAAACTTTGTATTCTTTTTACAAAGTACGAAATTCGTAAGGCTCTTTGATCTTGGAAGATAAAAGGGAAAAAGTATTTAAGAAACCTGAAGCAACTTGTTACAATAACTTATTATACGTGACATGGGAAAAATATCATCTGGTAGGGACAAAGTATGCGATTATCTGTTTCTTCAATACTGCTGTATTTTTTACTTTGTATCCCTTAACATTTATTTTTTTAAAACTATCACTTTTATTATATGTTAGTTAGATTAGTAAGATTAGTAACGAATACGCTTAATGTCTTATATATATATATATATATATATATATATATATATATATATATATATATATATATATATATATATATATATATATATATATATATATATAGATAGATAGATATAGATATATGTATGTATGTATGTATGTATGTATATATATATATATATGTATATGTATATGTATATGTATATATATATGTATATATATGTATATGTATATATATGCATATATATGTGTATATATACGTATATGTATATCTATATGTATATATATGTATATATATAACATATATATATATGTATATATATATATATATATATATATATATTATATATATATATATATATATATATATATATATACATATATATATATGTAATCTATGAAAATAATTAAACTTTAATATTTCCTTAAAAATTCCCTCTCTTCCATTCTAATTCCTTAAAATCTTTTTCCTAGCCTCCAAATGGCTTAATCAAAGGAGTGTTTTTCAACTTAAATTTCTTTCTACCCATTTTCCAAAGCTTTCTATCCTATATATGTAAATTTTCTGACTTTTCAACCCGTTTCCCAGCTGTCGCCGACAAATGGCTGAGCGTTTTTCTTGATCTTACACTTAAATTCGCTAAGTGGGAAAATTCTTACTGTCATCGCTCCTGGGTGCACCTCTGTTTGATCAGAGTCAATTCTGTGGCTTTACTTTGTTGTCCAGTAGAATAGATGTGCTTTGTAGCTACTCTGTAATAAAGTTCAATTAGACTTCTGCCGTTCTCTTAAATATGAGGCAATAATTATATTACTGCTAGCTGTTGAGCTTTCTCCTTGTCAAGGAGTGGTATAAAAAATGGATTTTATATATATATATATATATATATATATATATATATATATATATATATATATATATATATGCACTCACACATATATATACACATATGTACATCTCTCTCTCTCTCTATCTCTCTCTCTATATATCTATATAAATATATATATATATATATATATATATATATATATATATATATATATATATATATATATATATATATATATATATATATATATATGCACACACACATATATATTTATATATATATATATATATACATACATATATTTATATATATATATATACATATATATACATATACATATATATACATATATATATATATATACACACACATATATTTATAAATATATATATATATTTACTCACACATATATATACACTTATGTACATATCTATCTATCTATCTATCCATCTATCTCTCTCTCTCTATATATATATATATATATATATATATATATATATACGAACGCACATGTGTATATATATATATATATATATATATATATATATATATATATATATATATATATATATATATAACTACTTTTAGATACTTAATTGTTTTTATAATATATATATATATATATATACACACATGTATATGTATATATATATATATATATATATATTGTTATTAAAACGTTTCTTTTTTTATTTAGTAGATAAAGGAGAAGTCTTATTAAAAGTTTTTTTTATGTCTTAAATGTAAGAGTCTTAAAATTTTTAAACTCTTCGATGATCTTTTATCATGCATATTGAAAGATTCCTTTTTCATTAGACGATTTTTTTTTTAATCTTAAAAAAAAAAAAAAAATCACCAGAATGTAGTGAGTGGCTGGAGTGTTTATGAAGACCATTAAAACATTTTTTGTTTTATTCTACAAACTCTACTTTAAATATTTATTTTGCAATCAATTAAGGAAAAATTTTATATTTTTTTTGGTTTTACATTAAGTTATAAAAAGGTTCCCGTATTCATCAAACAGAAGCATTAATGCATACAAAGAATGTTTTGATAAAATACTTTTAATTTCAAATAATATTAAATGTTAAGATAAGCAGAAAACTGGAATCGAAAACAAACTCAACTTCTTGAATAATACTAGGAAAAATTCTGTAAGAAAAAGGAAGAAAATCATAGGAATATGTAGTATGCATAGCACAAGTCTGTTTTCGAAATAGTTTTCTTTCTTAGTATAATTGCATAAAAGATGCTTTTGTTTTCTTATTAAAATACTGCATGATATCAGTGGCGTGCGGTCCATATGTGCAGGGTGTGAACTGCACAACCTGGCAAAATTATGAGGGACAATAATTTTCTGCACCTATGTCTACTTATTTTTATATGGTATATAATAAATATTATTTATATTATATTCAAATATGTTGATTTGCTTGCTTGTATTCCCGCACTGAATGCGGTACTAGGTGCTGCACCACGTAACGCTCAAACGAACATAGGAAGTTCTGATGTGTACGCACTGCACTAAATTGAAAATCAAGTATTATATGTATGGGCTACTGGAGATGAACAGCATTATGTGGCACTGAGGCAAGTGCAGCTATTGCTATTTTTCCTGCACTTGGCATTCAGAATCATCCGAAGGTACGGGTTATTAAGCGTTGTATTAGAGCGGGGACTTACGTGCTGAAGCGCTTTTGGTTTTTTTTAACTGATTAACTGGCCATACGATTTTGTAGACGGTTAATGTTCAAATTTATATATTGTAAGATTTTGTTTTCATTGAAATATAAAAGAAGTATTTAATCAATATAAAGTAAAATGTTTTAGTGTGGTAAATTAATTTCGTTTATGTATTATATTTATTGCAATAATTAGCTGAAAAACAATGTTGTTTTGTTTTAAAGAAACAAGTTTTAACAGAACAGTCCAAATTTTACCATTCATTCTGTCTTACAGTATATAAGTTATATTATGTAACACCCTATCCCTGATTTTGTTTTTAAAAATTGTCAAGATGTTTGTCGTAGACTATATGATTTCCAAATGTCAAAAACAATTAATAAATATAATTTAATCCTCTAACCGAACAAAAAACAGTTCGCTCTATTATGCCAGCGTATATTCAGCTCTATTGCGTATTCTGTTTGTCGGCACCAATGACCATCCGGATGAGGCACAGCAGCGGCGGGCGCCATGTGGTGCTACCTTTGCTGAACATTTAAGTTTTCGTGGAAGCCCGAAGCGTTGCTTTTTCGAAGCCGATATGACACCATACAGTTAAGATATGATTTTTGCTTCAGTGCTAGTAGAATTACCATAAGTTTAGCTGTTTTTATAGTTATAACTCGACTACTCGTAGGTAAATATTTTATTTATTGTATTTATTAAATTTACATTCATAATAAATAACCCGTTTCAGAATGGAGAATTCAGGTGTCTCAATAATTAAAGATTTATTGGAAAATCCATGTTCTCTGCACACCCTGCATGAAAACCTACCGGCCGCCACTGCATGATATAGACGGTTTCATTGAAACACGACAAGAAGCACGATAAGAATTCCTTTTATTAATTTAATATATATGCTTTCCGTTATCTTACAATACTCCTACCTCATAAGAAAACTTATTAATCTTTCTTTTTAAAAGTTACCGCACCACAAATGGAAAATTAAAATAGAGCTAGATTTGAACGATAATATTTTAAAACAAATATTAAAACCATTGATGTACGCAATAGATGCTTTCAAAAATTTAGGTTTTGGTTTGAACATTCCTTTGTATAGATAAATGTTCGTAAAAGTGAATCTATTACATATCCTCATGGGAATCTCACATGGAAACGAAAAATACTTCGTATAAGTGAATTTCGTATAAATAAGCTCCCACTGTATTTCATTTGCTTTTTCATTTTTATTAATTTATTTTATATTTTATATATTTATTATTTAGTATAAGTGAATAATTTATTGCATAGTTAAATGTGAGTTTCACCGGGGAAAAAAAAGTACTTCATATAACCTTATCTTTCGTAAAAGTATGTAAACAGCTCCCACTGTATTTCATTTGTCTTTTTATTTTTATTAATTTATTTTATATTTCATATATTTATTATTTCGTATAAGTGAATAATTTATTACATAGTCAAATGGAAGTTTCGCTGGGGAACAAGAAGTACTTCGTATAACTTATCTTTCGTAAAAGTAAGTACAGCTCCCCTGTATTTCATTGTCTTTTCATTTTTATAATTTATTTTATATTTTGTATAATTTTTTATTTCATATAGATGAATAAGTTATTACATAGTCAAATGGAGTTTCACTGGGAACGAGAAGTACTTTTAACTGAATCTTTTAAGTGAGTTTCGTATAAATGATTTCCACTGTATTTCATTTGCCTTTTCTGTTTTAATCATCTATTTTTCTATTCTATATATTCCTGTTTAATTCATATAACTGAATTTTAGTATATGTGAACAATGTATTACATAGCCTTGTGTGAGTTTCACTGGGAGCGAGAAGTAATTCGTGTAACTAAATATTTCGTACAAGTCAGTTTTTGCTGTATTTCATTTGCCTATTTCTGTTTTAACCATTTATTTTTCTATTCTATATGTATCTGTTTTATTTCGTATAACTGAATTTTCCTAATTGTGAGCAATGCGTTATTACATAGCGTTATGGGAATTTTACTTAGGAACGAAGTACTTCGTGTAACTGAATATTTCGTACAAGTGAGTTTACACTGTATTTCATTTGCCTTTACTGTTTTAATCATTTATTTTTCTATTCTATATATACCTGTTTTATTTCGTATAACTGAATTTTAGTATGTGTGAACAATGTATTACGTAGCGTTATGGGAATTTTACTGGGGAATGGGAAGTACTTCGTGTAACTGAATCTTTCGTACAAGTGAGTTTCCACTCTATTTCATTTGCCTTTTTTGTTTTAATCATTTATTTTTCTATTTTATATATTCCTGTTTTGTTTCGTATAAATGCATAATTTATTGTATGCCTTACGGAGTTTAAGCGAGGAATGTGAAGTACTTCATATAAATGAATATTTTGTATAGAAGAGTTTTGCATGTATGAGTTTCAACAATTTAATTTGCTTTTTTTTAATGTTGTTCATTTATTTTTCATATATTAATAACTATTGATCTGTTTCATCTGTTACGTTTGGAAAGCATATTTCCAATAATCCCATACAAATATTTAAAATTTCACGTCATTGAGATTTTATTTTTTCATACAGACCAATATCATAAAAAAATTCAATTTTCAGCAATGAGATGGAAATATAAGGCCTTCATTTAAAAAAGAATAAGCGCAATATATTCTCTTACATTGAAATTGATATCCGATAGCTTTGCTTTTATTAAAATTTAAGAAATATTATTTTCTCTTTTCTCAATTACGCTTGCACCAGAAAAAAGTAAAAGAAAAAAAAATCCTCTTTAAGCATAACTTTCGATGAGCAAAAAGAATATAAATTGAAAATTTGTGTTAAAATTATTTTCGCTTTGACTATCAGGAAAGAATAATAGGTTTTATTTAATATATTCGCTGTATTTTATTACTTCAAAACAACCAATTTTTTATATTTATTTGTGATTTTTCTTACTCGGGTATAACTATTTTACTGAAGATTGCATTTTCTTACTAATAGATTAATATAAGACAATATAATAATTTTTTTAATGTTTACTACAATACGATTATAAGATTTTTTTTATCTACATCTAATAAAACCGACAGGGTTTTATATCTGAGTTTTACTGAGATTTTTTGTTTAGTTTATGTAGCTAAAATTTTTATATTTTTACGTCATTGAATTATGAAATATAAAACATAATAAAAATTGTAATGAATATCAAAAAGTTTTTTTAACATTCAAACTATTCTACCATGAATAATTTCATTGAATTTTCAGAATTTAGAATTTGAATGTTAATTATAAAAATTTTGAATATTTTCGAAAAAAAAATTTTAGTATTTTACGAATATTTGAGATTTTGGAAGTTCTAATTCTTTTCTTTGAAATTTCTCTAATATTTCCTAGTGGCATTTTAATGAAGAAAATTTTAAATTATTAATATTTCATATCTCCAAAAATTAGTAGTGTCCAATCTAATTTTTAAGGCTTTAACATAAATTCACTTGTAAAGAAAAATTGTATTTTTAAGCAAATTGATTAAAAACTATAACAGTTAGTTTTCAATAAAAATCGTGATGAATGTTAAAATTTGTTTATTACCAGAATTTAGAATTTGAATATTAATCATAAAAATTTTGAGTATTTTCAGAACCAAAAATTTTAGTAATTTACGAATACTTGAGATTTTGTGCACTCTTCTAATTTTTTTCTCTACTGTTTACTTGTGGCATTTTAATGGAGATAATTTCAATTTATTGATATTTAATATCTCCAAAAATTAGTAGTGTCCAATCTAATTTTTAAGGCTTTTACATAAATTCACTTGTAAAGAAAAATTGTATTTTTAAGCAAATTGATTAAAAACTATAACAGTTAGTTTTGAATAAAAATCTTAATGAATGTAAAAAGTTTTTTTAGCATTCAAACCATTCTATCATAAATAATTTCATTACCAGAATTTAGAATTTGAATATTAATTATAAAAATTTTGAGTATTTTCAGAACCAAAAATTTTAGTAATTTACAAATACTTGAGATTTTGTGCACTCTTCTAATTTTTTTCTTTGAAATTTCTCTACTATTTACTTGTGGTATTTTAATGAAGATAATTTTAAAATAATTAATATTTAATATATCCAAAAATTAATAGCGTCCACTATAATTAAGGCTTTCACATAAATTCACTTGTAGTGACAAATTGTATTTTTAAGTAAAATGATTAAAAACTGTAAGAGTTAGTTTTGAATAAAAATCGTAATGAATGTCAAAATTTTTTTTAAACATTCAAACTATTCTATCGTGAATAATTTCATTACCAGAATTTAGAATTTGAATATTAATTATAAAAATTTTGAGTATTTTAGGAACCAAAAATTTTAGTAATTTACGAATACTTGAGATTTTGTGCACTCTTCTAATTTTTTTATTTGAAATTTCTCTACTATTTAATTGTGGGATTTTAATGAAGATAATTTTCAAATAATTAATATTTAATATATCCAAAAATTAATAGTGTCCACTATAATTAAGGCTTTCACATAAATTCACTTGTAATGACAAATTGTATATTTAAGCAAATTGATTAAAAACTATAACAGTTAGTTTTGAATAAAAATCTTAATGAATGTTAAAAAGCCTTTTTCTAAACATTCAAACCATCTTATCGTGAATAATTTCATTACCAGAATTTAGAATTTGAATATTAATTATAAAAACTGAGTATTTTCAGAACGAAAAATTTTAGTATTTTTCGAATATTTGAGATTTTGGAAATTCTTCTAATTTTTTCTTTGAAATTTCTCTACTCTTTCCTTGTAGCATTTTAATGAAGATAATTTTCAAATAATTTATATTTAATAGCTCCAAAAATTAACAGTGTCCAATGTAATTTTTAAGGCCTTTACATAAATTCACTTATGAAGACAAATTGTATTTTTAAGCAAATTGATAAAAACTATAACAGTTAGTTTTGAATAAAAATCTTAATGAATGTTAAAAAGCTTTTTTTAACATTCAAACCATTCTATCATGAATAATTTCATTACCAGAATTTAGAATTTGAATATTAATTATAAAAATTTTGAGTATTTTCAGAACCAAAAATTTTAGTAATTTACGAATACTTGAGATTTTGTGCACTCTTCTAATTTTTTTCTTTGAAATTTCTTTACTATTTATTTCTGGCATTTTAATGAATATAATTTTAAAAGTAATTAATATTTAATATTTCCAAAAATTAATAGTGTCCGCTATAATTAAGATTTTCACATAAATTCACTTGTAATGACGAACTGTATACTTAAGCAAATTGATTAAAAACTATAACAGTCAGTTTTCAATAAAAATCGTGATGAATGTCAAAAAGTTTTTTTTTAACATTCAAACCATTCTATCTTGAATAATTTCATTACCAGAATTTAGAATTTGAATATTAATCATAAAAATTTTGAGTATTTTTAGAACCAAAAATTTTAGTAATTTACGAATACTTGAGATTTTGTGCACTCTTCTAATTTTTTTCTATGAACTTTCTCTACTATTTACTTGTGGCATTTTAATGAAGATAATTTTCAAATAATTAATGTTTAACATTTCCAAAAACTAATAGTGTCCTCTATAATTAAGGCTTTCACATAAATTCACTTGTAATGACAAACTGTATTCTTTAGCAAATTGATTAAAAACTATAACAGTTAGTTTTCAATAAAAATAGTAATGAATGTCAAAAAGTTTTTTTAATATTTAAACCATTCTATCTTGAATAATTTCATTACCAGAATTTAGAATTTGAATATTAATCATAAAAATTTTGAGTAATTTCAAAACCAAAAATTTTAGTAATTTACGAATACTTGAGATTTTGTGCACTCTTCTAATTTTTTTCTTTGAAATTTCTCTACTAATTACTTGCGGTATTTTAATGAAGATAATTTTAAAATAAGTAATATCCAAAAATTAGTAGTGTTCACTATAATTAAGGTTTTCACATAAATTCACTTGTAGTGACAAATTGTATTTTTAAGCAAAATAATTAAAAACTGTAAGAGTTAGTTTTGAATAAAAACTGTTTTGAATAAACTCTGTTAAAAGTTCTCGATCTCATTAGCCCTCGTGTAGCAAAACTGTAAAACTTAACTCTCCAAACCAATAAACCACCATTTACGATATATAAGTCTTTAGATACGAGACTGCTTTATTTAAAGCCTTAACTTGACAGTTTCAACTGGTGTGGGGGGGGGCAAAGGTTTTCAATAAATAATCGATAATCCTAAAATGGTTATGTTTTAATCCTTTTTTAACTATTATTTTTTTGCCTAACGATGGCCGAATGGTTAGGGTGCTGGCCTTCGGAACCGGAGTTGGTGGGTTCGAATCCCACTGTGGCATGGACGTTCGTAACCGTTCGGAATCGGCTTTAAGCAGTAGGTCCCGGTCTGATTAGCCCCCGTGTTGCAAAAAGTAGACCGTAGCGCTCCAAGCCAAACCAAACTTAACTATTATTTTTATTATTATCTAATAAGTTATTCTATTTATTTATTATTATCTATTTGGTTATGGCAAATTCTTAACAAACCTGTAAAATAGATACAAAACACAAAACATGATGGTTTCTTTCGTTTATTCTTCCGAAAAATGTTCTCTCACACCAAGCTTACAAATATATCTATATACGAAGGGAGGTCAGATTAAGCGGTAAATACTGAAAAATCAACTAAGTAAAAATAAAATTCAACTAAGTAAAATTAAATTAAGCTGTCTTTTTCCAATAAAAATACAAATTGATATTTTTCCAAAGATATAAAAGACAAAAAAATATATTTTCCAAAGATATAGAGGAGGGACAAAATTATAAGTTTGTCCCTCTTCTAAACAATTGTGGGAGGGTGGAATTGCCCCCCCCCTGCCCCTCCGAAATTACGCCCATGGTTTTATTTATTGAATTTTCAAAACATTAAAAAGCAGAGTACGGATATATACACTATATTCCTACACTATATATTAACGTAAGGTATTGTTTTGAAAATAATTAATGTCTAATATAAAATAATATTTTTTTTATAAGTCCTGCTGGAAATCAAAGCAGCTGCCAAAAGTTAAATGCATGTGATGTTAAATGCACAACATCATGCCTTGTATAAAAGTTAAAAGGTTTTTTATTAGTTCAAACATATGCTTTTAGAGTCGAGAAAAGAAGAAAAATTTACATTGCAATCGGTACTACAAATTGCATAGACCCTTGAGCAACATTGACTATGTCATGTTAAGTTGCTCTTTGACAGCAGTAAGTTTAGCACTCTGATTTAATGCGAAGGAAAATTAGGATTCTGGTAAACATTTATCAGTTTAGAAGTTTAGACACTTTGCTTTGCCAACTGTGCTTTTGTTTTTATTGATTTTAAATAACTGTGATAAAAAGAGAATAGCTGTAGAATTCTGCTTTTACAAGTAATGAAAATAAAAATGCAACCTGATGATATTTTAACCCTTGAACTTACCATTATCTTTTTAATATGTTTAATTTAATAAGTAATGAATTCAATTTAAGAAATCAAATATACGAAAATAAAACTAGAAAAATAGTTGTACTAACTTAGAATCGTTAAAAATTCCTATTTTTGCATTTAAATATCTAAAAGATCTGGATGTTCTACTAAAATAAACTTTATTTATTTATTTTATCTTCTTTTATATTAAAATCTGATTGTAACTATCTATCTATCTATGTTTGTATGTGCATCTATCTCCTCAGACACCGCTGGACGCAGAAGGGCACCAAAGGTACCAAAGGACGCGGAATGATCCATGAAAGTGATTTCGCCCATTCGCGTTTCGATATTCCATTTAGTTCGAAAGATATTAACGAAAAGCCGACAAAAATGCCAGTTTAATTTTGCGGCACGCGCACTTCCATTGTTAAATTGACTTTAAAAAATGGCAGCGTTATTCAATGCTGGCCTTATTATCGTCTGATATTTGGTATTCCGAGTAACAAAACAAAACAAAACAAAACAAAACAAAACAAAACAAAACAAAACAAAAACATTTCTACGCTATTAAAATTCAAGTGTAAATATATAAATATATGATGGCATTTATGTATATGAGACTATTTTGGTATCTTCTAAACGCTGAAATCTTTTTTTTTTCTTTTAGAAAATCCCCCTTTTCTTCTATTTTATCATCTTGGTGAAATATTTTATTTTCAGTAATTAAAAACTCGCTGTGTTCTATCAAATGGCAACTTCGCAGTTGCATTTCTTAAATAAAAACTAATTTATTGTTATAAGGCAATCTGTCGCAACGCCACGAACTACTATAATGCCCTTCCCATACCCTTCATGCCCTTCACATTCATTTTCATGTTTACAACAGCCAATAGACAAACAATAAACTGCCCTTCCGTTTGAAACTAAAGCCAGAATTGTCATAATTTGAGAATTTGCCCTACTGCGTGAAATCGCCTTATAGGTTTTGATATTTTAAACTACATTTTCTTTATTTGGTAAATATAAGGTGATTTCACGCAGCAGGGCACATCTCAACTTATGGCAAATCTGGCTTTAGTTTCAAACGGAAAGGCAGTTTATTGTTTGTCTATTGGCTGTTGTAAACATGAAAATGAATGGGAAGGGCATTATAGTAGTTCGTGACGTTGTGACAAATTGTCTATAATTTTATATTTTATCTTGACGATATTTTTATTTTAAATATATTAAAAGTCGCCATGTTCCATCAATATTTTTATACGCTCAACAAAAACTTACGCGTTGCTATGGGTTTTATTATTTAAAGATTTTTATATAACTAAATCATTCAAGCTTAAATACAACAACTAAGTGATTTACTTAAGTATAAGTCCACTAGTTTATTATTAATTTGACTTATTTTTTCAATTGGTGTATATATTTTATATTTATTAAAAAATTGTACTTACTAATATTTGCAAAATTAAATGCATTTAATTTAGTTAAAGTCCTGTTAAGAAACTCATAAAAATTTTATTCTAAAACGAGTATAACTTTTCGTTTAAGATGGATCAAATAAAAGCTGTTGTTGTAATGAAGACATTTTTGTTTACAAGTTGTTAAGTCAAGGTCAACATGCCTCCTTACGTGCATTTCATTAATTTGTTTCCAGAACCACAATCTTGGATAGTTTACAATTTTAACAGTCTTTGCTTCGAAGTTGTAGCAAGCTAGTAATTAAATTAAAATTCCTTCATGCCATGTAATCACGTGTGTTTTAATCAAATTTCTTAATGCTCTTTGTTCTAGCAGGCATTCAGCTCTTGGTATTTCAGAGTTTGTTGAAACGCTGGTTAGAAAACTATGTGATGTCGCTCGTTTCACACTAAATAATGGACCGACTCTTATAGTGTGACAGTTCTTTATGGATTGCAATTTATTTCCCTGTTAAGATTAAGGCTCTTGATTTTAATTTAATTAATTTGCAAGAAAAAACTACTACAGCAGATAACTTCAAACTAAAATGGTCCTGACCATAGCGATTCCGGATTTCAGATATTTCTGGATTTTGAACCCTTTGAAATTCCTTTTGGATAAAAATAAAATATTTATACTTCTCCCTTTTTCAGATTTTCCCAGACTTTAGACCTTTTGCAATTTTTTCTTGGGTGGACATATAATATTTATACCATAATCCTCCTTTTTTTACTTTTCTGGATTTTAGACCCTTTGCAATTTTATCCTTGGTTAAAAATGCAATAATTACGTGATTCCCTTCCCTTTTTTTTGACTTTTTTAGATTTTATGATCTTTGCAGTTTTTTTTGTTGGGGGGGGGGGGGGGGTGGCGGGGGGGGGGAATGGGGGGGGGGGGGGAGGGGGGAAGGGGGGGGAGGGGGGGGGGGGGGGGGGGGGAGAAATGTAATACTTGCATCCTCCTCTTCCCTTTCTTGACTTTTGTGGATATCGGACCCTTTGCAAATTGTTTTTGGGTAGAAATGTAATATTTACACCATCATCCTCCCTTTTTTTGATTTTTCTAGATTTTAGACTCTTTGCAATTTTTTTCTTAAGTAAAAATGTTTTTATATCATAACCCTCTATTTTTTTGGACTTTCCTGGATTTCAAACGCTTTGTAATTTTTTTTCTTGGGTGAAAATATTTTTGCCTCATCTTTCTCCCCCTTTTTTACTTTACGAATTTTAGATCATTTGAAATTCTTTTTTTAGTTAAAAATGTAATAATTACGTGATTCTCTTCTCTTTTTTGGATTTTATGCCCTTTACAGCTTTTGTTTGAGGGGGGATGTATAAATGTAATATTTTCATCTCCCTCCTCCTTTTTTTTTGACTGTTCTGGTTTGCTTGTTTGGAGTGATACGATCTACTTTTTGCAACACGAGCGCTATTGAGACGGGACCTACAGCTTAAAGCTGATTCCGAAACATCCATGCCTCAGTGGGATTCGAACCTACGAACTCCGGTACCGAATTCCAGCACCATAACCAATCGGCCATCGTTCGGCACTGTTCTGGATATCGGACTCTTTGCAAACTTTTCTTGGGCAGAAATAATATAATATTTACACCATCATCCTCCTATTTTTGGAAATTTCTGAATTTTAGATACTTCGTAAATTTTCTTAGGTAAAAATATTTTTACGTTATCATTCTCTCTTTGTTTCTTTTTTTACCTTTCCGGACTTTATACCCTTTGAAACTCTTTTTTAATTTTAATTTTAATTTTAATTTTTTGATTGGGGAGTAGAAATGTAATATTTACATCGTTTTCCTCCCTTCTATGGGATTTTCAGGAATTTGGATTCTTTGCAGTTTTTTTCTTGGGTAAAAATGTAATAATTATATCATCTTCTTTTAATGTTATTTTTCGGATTTTTGAAAATTAGTATGTGAAACGAATAAAATAGAAAATCAGTACCTTTAGATTCCGTTAGAAAAGAGTATAAGAACTGTCAATCCAGTTTTAACAAATTCAAATAATACTATACAAAATTTATATAAATAAATATTATCTATACATAAATAAAAATTAGTTTTTCGGCCAATTAGCTGCTTTTAGACAGATATTTAAATGTCTTCTTGGACGAACTGACCGTTTTTCATGTCTATTCTTACAAATGGTTAAATCTGCAAGATATTAACAGTTGAAACGAATAAAATAGAAAATGCATGCCTTGATATACTGTTAAAGAAAAAAATAAAACATGTCATTCCGGTTTTCAAATTTGCAAATTGTGTGTGTATATATATATATATATATATATAATACACGATGTTGTGGGTGGTAATTGAAGCTGATGAAAATTTACTAAGTACATCGTACATATATATTAATCTTATATATAT
>CM063497.1:107264745-107274745 GCA_032207245.1 Pardosa pseudoannulata | reverse complement strand
ATTATATATTTAGTTTTGTCATGCTTTTGGCTGTGGCCGTATTATTTACCTTTAATTAAAAAAATATTTTAGAAATAACATCAATTTATTCTCTTTTAATTTAATTTTATAAATAAAGCTGGTAGGAAAAACCAGAATAAGTATTATCTATCGCGTATTGTACAATTGATTCTTTGGACATTATATAATTTTTTCGTTTCTTATTACTGATTATATTAAATCCTAAGAAAGATAGATGGCAGGAATAAATATAGATGGTAATTATTTTATGCATCTGTAACAGATTCGTTGCACATTCTATATTTACTTTTGTCATGCATTTGGCTGTATAATTTGCCTTTAATAAAAACAAATATTTTAGAAATAACATCAATTTACGCTAGTTTAATTTAATCTTATAAATAAATCTGGCAGGAAAAAGCAGAATCAGTATTATCTTACTCATGTTGTACAATTAATTCTTTAGACATTATATAATTCATTCGGTCTATGTTTCTGATTATATTAGAACCTAAGAAAGAGAGATAGCATAAATAAATAGAGATGATTATTATCTTACACATTTGTAACAGAATCGTTATACATTATATATTTATGTTTGTCATGCATTTAGCTGTATTATGTGCCTTTAATTGAAATTTTTTTTAGAAATAACATCAATTTACGCTAGTTTAATTTAATCTTATAAAAATAGCTGGCAGGAAAAAGCAGAATAAGTATTATATTGCGCTTATTCTACAATTGATTCTTTAGACATTAAATAATTAATTCGTTCCATCTTTCCTATTGTATTAGAACCTCAGAAAGATCGATGGTAGAAATAAATAGATATGATTATTATGTTACGCATCTGTAACAGATTCATAACACATTATATATTTATTTTTTCATGCATTTGGCTGTATAATTTGCCTTTAATTAGAAAAAAATTAGAAATAACATCAATTTAGGCTAGTTTAATTTAATCTTATAAATAAAGCTGGCAGGAAAATCCAGAATAAGTATTATCTTGCGCATACTGTACAATTGATTCTTTAGATATTATATAATTCATTTATGATATATGTTTGATTGTATTATCTGCCTTATTTATTTATTTATTTATTTGTGAAAGATTGATTTTTTGTGTAAAATTATTCAAACCTAATAAAAACAGCTGGCAGAAACACACTGAGTACTTCAGTTTACTGATGTACTGATGTACTTCAATTTACATGGACCTCTAGGGTTTCACAGAAGGAACTTCAATTCTATCTTGTTTGGTTATTCACCTTCTACCTACAGATGATAATCTCCTCTGTCCCCACTAGTCCTTTGTGGTCATACATTATCCATCTTCCAATTATTGTTAGTGTCAGGTTTTCACCAAAAGTCCATCAGGCACATTGCTAATCGTGCACACCCTGGACAGTTTCGCAAAAGAATAAATAGCCCATTTCAAAAGATAACAGTGGCACCAAACCAAACCAGGTGAAAGGCTACGTGCAAGCAAGCATGCGACAGACTGGCTTCTGTTTATGGAGTGTCCTTCCATTGTCCTTAAAGCCTTCTAGTTCTCAAGAGAGCACAATTTAATAATCTCACAATAAATAGGTAATAATAATAAATTTTTCTAGCATTATGACGTCATTCCTTTTATTTAATAATTTCTTATTTTACATTATTTAAATATTGTCTGTATTATTTTCATACGTTTTATCACTGATATTACGTAAATAATTTTCTTTTATATTTGGCTTAAATAGTAGATTAAGTACATATGTGATAGTTTTAAATTCATTCATCGATTATTTTTTGTTGCAATGAAAATTTTATCACCGGTATTAACAAAAAATTCTTTTGATAAAAGTCTAGGTTTGTACTTCACGGACTAATACATATCTAACGTTTAACCCCTTCCGGTATGATTTAATAATGAAAAACTGTGCATGAAATAACCATTTAATTTTTATTTAAAAAACTTGTTTCATTTTACAATTCTTACATATTCTTAATTAAAATCCACTTTTTACACAGTGTTAAATAATATCAGAAACAGTAAAATTAAGAAAATATCAAAGCAAAACATTAATAAGGTATACAGATAATAGTCTTCAAGCTAGTGGTACTTTTCAAAACAAAGTGCAAAGGAATTCTTAATTGTTTACACCGCCAAGTAGTCTCCCTTTTGATTTGATTCTTGTAACACACACGGCATTTCTTAGTAGGTTTTCTTTTAATCTGACTCATTAATTTGGCAATGACTTGTACCGAGAAATTCTAAGTAAACAATATGCAATAGTGACTTGTGATTTTCACAAGTGATAAAAGTGTTACCAAATTCAGTACACTTGAAATTTTAAACTAAACTAATTATCATATTTAACAGTAACTTTAATCGCATGATGAGTGTAGCTCGTCATTGTGCGGTATGGAATGAAAAACTAATGACGAGCTAGACTCGTCATTTTACCGGAAGGGGTTAAGTTATATATCTGAGAAAATTAAGAAGTTTGTTTATTATACGTAACCACATGGTTTGCAATCGATTCGATAAATTTTGGACATCATTCATATATACCTCCAAATAATCACTGTCAGTATTAAAACCTCTGCTGTCCATCCTATCACGTAATATGACAAAATCAATTCAAGTTGACAAATAACGTAAGTCCAGTAAAGTTTTTCACTGATCCCGTCATATGACGGGCTATATGCTAGTAAGGTAATACTTACTGTAGTTTTTCCTGCCAGTTATATTTATAAGGTTAAATTAAACTGGCGTAAATCGAAGTTATTTCTGAAATTTTTTTTTCAGTTAAAGGTAAATAATATGTCGTACTTAGTTTGCCTAAGTAGTATCACAAACATCAATAACAACAGAAGTTTACTTGTATTTCTGATTCAATAAAACACTTCTTTCCCTTTTATGAAATCTTATTAAACTAGCATATAGCCCGTCATATGACGGGATCAGTAAAATTTTAAACTAAACTGGCGTAAATCGAAGTTATTTCTGAATTTTTTTTAATTAGAGGCAAATAACACGTCGTGCTTGGTTTGCCTAAGTAGTATCACAAACAACAATAACAGCAGAAGTTTACTGGAACTTCTGATTTAATAAAACACTTCTTTAAGTCATATAA
This sequence comes from Pardosa pseudoannulata, assembly GCA_032207245.1. Classification (NCBI taxonomy): domain Eukaryota; kingdom Metazoa; phylum Arthropoda; class Arachnida; order Araneae; family Lycosidae; genus Pardosa; species Pardosa pseudoannulata. The sequence continues at coordinate 107,271,620 of CM063497.1, read as the reverse complement.
AATTTTATTAAACTAGCATATAGCCGGTCATATGACGGGATCAGTAAAACTTTAAATTAAACTTGCGTAAATCGAAGTTATTTCTGAATTTTTTTTTTTCAGTTAAAGGTAAATAACACGTCGTGCTTGGTTTGCCTAAGTAGTATCACAAACAACAATAACAGCAGAAGTTTACTTGTATTTCTGATTCAATAAAACACTTCTTTCACTTTTATAAAATCTTATTAAACTAGCATATAGCCCGTCATATGACGGGATCATTAAAATTTTAATTTTCCAGAATTGTAAAGTACCCTATGAGGCAGGTAAAAAAATGGTTTGTTTTTTGGCTGAAAATTATCTGTTATACTCTCAATAATTTGTTTATCTTCATACTCCTCTAAAGTCTCCCGATATTGTGAATGCAGTTTAGAATCACGTTGAATTCATTTAGTCAAACCGTGTGGTTATGTATGAAAAACAAACACACAAACAAACTTCTTAATTTTCAAAGATATATAACTTAAACGCTAGATATTTATTAGTCCGTGAAATAGACTCCTAGTCTTTTATGAAAAGAATTTTTTGTTAATGCACGTGATAAAATTTTCATTGCAACAAAAAATAATCGATTATTCGATTTAGAATTATCACATATGTGCCTATTCTCTTATTTAAGCCAAATATATAAAAGAAAATTTTTTACGTAATATCTAAGTTCAGTGATAAAACGTATAAAAATAATGCAGGCGGTATTTACATAATTTAAAATAAGAAATAATTAACTGGGATGGTTAAAGTAATGACGTCATAATGGTAGAATTTTTTTTAACCTATTTATTATGTGATAAATTTAATAGCCTGCGCTTAGCCGGGTAAAATAGGGCTTGAAATAATGGCATTAAACACTAAAAAAATGGGGAAACTGTAATAGTCGCGTCCGTCTCTGTCGATGGTCGGGCGAACTTTTATTCTTTTGGTTCATTGTAAGGCGCCGACCATTTTCAAAGCGCCGAACAATTGTGAAACGGATTAATGGTCCTTTTGACACACGGACTATTAGAAGTGTCAAATCTGCCGTTTTGTCATCGACCGACAAAGGAAGAAATGGTTTTTGTGTGCCCGGCTCGACTTCTCCAAGAAACGAAGGTAAAAGGGGGGGGGTTGATCTCCCCTGGAACCGAGGTTTCCTGCTGAAACAAAAAAAGACGGGAAGGACACTCCCGAGTGGATTTGCAATGAGTAGGTGACTCTCGAATGAGCTCCTCTCTCAACGACTGTACTGATAGTTTTCTTTTTAAATGTTTTGCTTAGTTGTTGAATAAATCAACGTTGTTAAGTTTTACACTTCTCCCTTCGGCGGATTTTTTTCGTCTCCGATTCCTGCTCCATTTACGAGACCCATGCAGGTCATAACCAACTGACCGACGACTTAGGAGATAGGATATTCGCGGACCGCTCGGCGCATTTACAGAAACGGTGGATTTCGAACGTTTTAAAGATTTGCTTTGAATTTTGCTGACTCTATCTCCTCAAGAATCCAATATAGAAGCGCCTATCCATTCCAGGTACAACCGCTTCATAAATTCGAGGACAGATGGACAGATAACTTAGGCTATTATTATATAGAGGTTAAGCAAAAAAGTAATATCTTAAATAAAAGGTAAAAATTCTTCATACTCCTTTAAAGTTTCCCAATACTGTGAACGCAGTTTAGAATCAAATTGAATTCATTTAGTCAAACCGTATGGTTATGTATAAAAAAACAAAATCACAAACGAACAAACTTATTAATTTTCAAAGATGTATAACTTGTACTAGATATTTATTAGTCCGTGAAATTAACTCCTAGACTTTTATGAAAAGAAGTGGTTGTTAATGCCTGTGATAAAATTTTCACCGCAGCAGAATATAATCAATGATTAAATTTAAAATTATCTCATATGTACCTAATCTATTATTCTATTAATTATTTAATATCTAAGTTCAGTGATAAAACGTACGAAAATAATGCAGACGATATTTAAATAAGTTAAAATAAGAAATGATTAAATGAGATGGTTAAAGTAATGACGTCATAATGGTAGAATTTTTAAAATTTTTTTTACCTATTTATTATGGGATGAAATCAATAGCCTGCGCTTAGCCGGGTAAAATAGGGCTTGAAATAATGGCATTAAACGCTGGAAAATGGGGGGGGAGGAAGTGGATTTCGAACGCTTTACTCGCTTTGAATTTTGCTAACTCTAACTCATCTAGAATCCAATATGGATGCCTCTATCCATTCCAGGTCCAACAGCTTCATAAATTCGAGGACAGACGGACAGATTACTTAGGGTATTATTATATAGGGAATGTTATTAAACATCAAATTAAAAATTTCATTTACTAAAAGGTTGACATTCCCAATCCAAAAAACATTAATTGAATCGCAGGCTACTATTTTATACAGTCCATTATCTAAAATAGTTTTATTTTAAGTAAAATTTTAAATTGTTTCAAGTATTAAACATATTTGAGAAAAGGAAATCTCTTTAAACATGCAATTTGTATTATTAAGTATTTCCTGTACATAAAATAATAGATGGTTGCGTATGATATAGATAACTTAGGCTATTATTATACAGGGGATGCTATTAAATATCAAATTAAAGGGCTAAAATGACGACATTCCCAATCCGCTAAATATTCCTTGAATCACAGGCTACTATTTTATAACTTAACACATGCAGTCCATTATATGAAATCATTTTATTTTAAGTAAATTTTAAATTGTTTCACGTATTAAACATGTTTGAGAAAAGGAAATCTCTTTAAGCATGCAATTTGTATTATTAAGTATTTCCTGTACATAAAATAATAGATGGTTGTGTCTGATATAGATCAGTTAGGCTATTATTATATAGGGGATGTTATTAAATATCAAATTAAATTGCTAAAATGATGACATTCCCAATCCACTAAATATTCCTTGAATCGCAGGATACAGATTTATAACTTAACACACGCAGTCCATTACCTAAAATAATTTTAATTTAAGTAAATTTTAAATTGTTTCACGTATTAAACATGTTTGAGAAAAGGAAACCTCTTTAAGCATGCAATTTGTATTATTAAGTATTTCCTGTACATAAAATAATAGATGGTTGTGTCTGATATAGATCAGTTAGGCTATTATTATATAGGGGATGTTATTAAATATCAAATTAAATTGCTAAAATGATGACATTCCCAATCCACTAAATATTCCTTGAATCGCAGGATACAGATTTATATCTTAACACACGCAGTCCATTACCTAAAATAATTTTAATTTAAGTAAATTTTAAATTGTTTTAAATATTAATCATATTTGAGAAAAGGAAATCTCTTTAAACATGCAATTTGTATTATTAAGTATTTCCTTTACATAAAATAATAGATGTTTGTGTATGATATAGATTTTTAAAAATGTAATTTGAAACACGAAAAAGATGTGTAGCAATTAAGACATAAATTTGCTACGATATCTGTAAACACTTACCTCCTACAAAACTGGAATTTTATGGCTTTCGACGATAATGCTTATAAATTGAATTATGACTTACTTTTAGACTGTAAATATATTAAAAAATGTTTATGTTGCAAAATAAAAGATATCAATTCTTATTTTAAATTACTGTAAACAAAGTACTTTTATAGAAAATATTGAGTTTTCTCTGAATTAATATTCTGTTTACTTTTTCATTTAGCAGAAATCTCTCTCCAGCGAATGAATGAAGATTTTTGTCTTTAAATGAAAATGTAATTATTTTACTTGCTTTTTATTTATTATTTGCTGGGAATAAATAGAAAATCACTGGTAAAATAAATCAAACTAGACGATAACGACAAAGTTAGAAGCATTTATTATTTTGAATGTGTTTAAATCTTTTTTTTTTTTAATATTATCTTTTTCATTAACATTTATACGACTTAACTTTCGACTGTTTTACATTGAAAGCTTTTTTAATACATAAGTTCTTTGTGTAATTGGATAAAAAACTTCAGTAAAGTAATTAAGGTATAAAATCACTAAGATATACTAAAATATTTTCTCTGCTAAAAGCGGAATGTAATGTCGATCGATAAAGCTGATAATAATTTCTTAAAAAATATACGAAAATAGGGAAAAATCTTGCTTTTAAATTACTGTAAACGTGGATATTTTTATATAAAACATAGAATTTGTTTTCTATTAAATTCAATTTAATATCAATTTTATATAATACCGTCTCAAATAAACGAATAAAATTTTTGCTACACATTGAACAGATTTTTTAATGCTATATAATCTAAAATTAAGAATGAAATAATTCAAATCAGATGGTAAATTTTTACGCTTCTGAAATTTTTTTAAATAACAATAACAAAATCAGTTCAAATCAGATGCTATCGATGAAATTAAATATTTTATTATTTTTAATTTATTTAAGCATTTTTAAAAATATTTGGATTTATCGATAAAGTTCTCGGAAAAAATCGATTACATAACTGTAGGTTACGTGCTGCCTCTATAAGTTACTTATAAATCCTTTATAAAGGTTAGATCTTGTATTAATTAGCATTTAATTATATCTGTGCATCAGAATTAAAGGGCACTATGTCCTAGTTTTATATAAAGGAAGAAATATTTATATAAAACGTTGAATTTGTTTCCTATTAAGTTCAATTTAATATCAATTTTATTTAATAGTCTCAAGTAAAGGAATGAATTTTTTGCTACACATTGAAAAACAGATTTTTATATGCTATATAATTTTTAAATCTTCTAATTTAAAAGTCTAAAATCAGAATGAAATAAATTTAAGCATTTAAAAAAAAAAATTGGATTTGTCGATAAAGTTCTAGGAAAGAATTCGATTGCATAACTGTAAGTCATAACTGTAGGTGCTGCCTCCATGAGTTACTTATGAATCCTTTATAAAAGTTAGATCTTGTATTAATTAGTATATAGTTATATCTGTGCATCAGAATTAAAGGGCACTATGTCCTAGTTTTATATAAAGGAAGAAATATTTATATAAAACGCTGAATTTGTTTCCTATTAAGTTCAATTTAATATCAATTTTATTTAATGCTGTCTCAAGTAAAGGAATGAAATTTTTGCTACACATTGAAAAACAGATTTATGCTATATAATCTTTAAATTTTCTAATTTAAAAGTGTAAAATTAAGAGTGCAATAATTCAAATCAGATGGTAAAATTTTACGCTTCCGAAAAATTTTTAGATAACCATAACCAAATCAGTTCAAATCAGATGCTATAGATGACATTAAATATTTTATTATTTTTAATATATTTAAGCATTTTTAAAAATATTTTATTTATCTATAAAGTTCTCGGAAAAAATTCGATTACATAACTGTAGGTGCTGCCTCCATGAGTTACTTATGAATCCTTTATAAAAGTTAGATCTTGTATTAATTAGTATTTAGTTATATCTGTGCATCAGAATTAAATGACACAATGTCCAGTTTGTCGCGAGCTCGAGATTGATTCACCTGTTTTTAGTTTTCCGAGAATGGCAACACAGAAAGAAATTGAATTGAAAACAAAATGGAGCAGGGGGTGTCATCGACAATACGGCGATTTCACGCAGCAAGGCAAATCTCAACTTATGACGATTCTGGCTTTAGTTTGAAACGGAAGAGCAGTTTATCGAACTCATTTTTTTTTTTTTTTTAAGAATAAAAGCCTCTGCTCTTGTAGATTCTTTGATATAAATGCTTAATTAAATAATTGTATTAGTAAATAAATAATTAATTTTAAAATATCAACCGTATTATTTTCAATTTGGTTTATCATTATATCAACACATGTGGGCTCTTTTATTATTGCCTATTTTAAAAGTTGCCTCACACGGTAAAAAGATTTCGTACCTCTGCTCTTGTAGGTTCTTTAATATAAATGATTAATTAAATAATTATATAAGTAAATAAATAATTGGTTTTAAAATAATTACTGTATTATTTTCGATTTGGTTTATCATTATATTAACACATGAGACCTCCTTTATTATTGCCTATTTTAAAAGTTACCTCACATGGTAAAAAAGTTCCGTACCTCTGCTCTTGTAGGGTCTTTGATATAAATGCTTAATTAAATAATCGTATTAGTAAATAAATAATTAATTTTAAAATATCAAATGTATTATTTTCGATTTGGTTTATCATTATATCAACACATGCGGGCTCCTTTATTATTACCTATTTTAAAAGTTGCCTCACATGGTAAAAAAGTTCCGTACTTTTGCTCTATTTGGTTCTTTAATATAAATGCTTAATTAAAATAATCATATTAGTAAATAAATAATTAGTTTTAAAATATTTACTTTAGAATATTTTCGATTTGTTTCCTCATTATAAAACTTTTAGTATAACTGTTGAACAAATTAAAACTTACATTGAAAAAGCAAATTACTCTAAACTAAGGCACAAAAAGTAATTCCTTTAGCTTTTTTAGTTCACGAACCTATTAATAAATAAGTAATTAGTTCTAAAATATCGACTGTATTATTTTCAATTTAGTCTATCATTCTAAACTCTTTATTTTAACCGTTAAGAAAATAAAACTTTCACACCAAAAGCAAATTAATATTAAATTAATGCACTAAAAGTAATTACTTTATTTAATTTAAACAGCCTATCTTTCCCTTTATTTAAAGGTCTTTCCTTGTTTTAATGATTGTAATTTTGTAACGTCGTTAAAAATCTTTTCACGAGATTAAAATTGTAGTAACGGTGAAAAATTTTCAGTACTTTTAGCAAAAATGCTTTAATTATGGGCCTTATCAAAAAAAGTATCACAAAGCAATTAATTTCAGGTTACAGATTCTTGGGTTTAGCCATTTTAAATTGTTTAGAGCTTTTATTTT
>CM063497.1:107257245-107262245 GCA_032207245.1 Pardosa pseudoannulata | reverse complement strand
TAAAAACAATCTTGAATTTCTTTAAGTGTTTTGCTTATGTGCAGGGTATTGCGTACAATGCGTTTGAGATGCGTCCTGAAAGTAGCCTTATTTGATATTGAGAGCTCTGCAAATTATAAGCAAAACACCTAGAGAAATTTGAGATTGTTTTTATAAAAACCTTAATTGCTTCACGAGTATACGTGCTGTCATCATAACAATGAACACAAATTATTACAAGAAGCACTCTAATCGTGTGCTAAAGTTTCAATGCTTTTCATGCATTACTTTTTACAGGGTTATCCAAAACATATTCGATTATCTGCAATTAGTTGACGGTCTCCTATGGAGTTTCGGGAAAAAATCTTAGCTGAAATATCTGACGTGTACCATCCTCACACGCCTGAAGGTTCAGGATGACTCCTCTTCTAGTTTTCTAACTTTTAAAGACCTAGAGTGTCACCCTTTTTTTTTTATTTTTACCGTGTCACACTCACAATCTCTGCGTTGCAGAAAATAAATATTAATAATAGAATTAAAAATAATTTAAATTGATGAGATGATTTAATGGTTTTATAGCGGTACGTTACTAATAATCTGTCTTATGAATATGCTCTAAACCATTGGATAAAACGAGCAACAGGTTCGTTGAGGGAATTAATTATCAGATAAATAACAGTAAAATTACAGTAAATAGGAAAAAATATAGTTCATACAAACACAATTACCTCATACAATAGTTTATTAAAACTTAACGATGGTAGAGTAAATTTGCAATTTTTCCCCACTTTATATGTGTTTCAAGCACTCGACTAAATTTTCATGCCCAGGGTACGTGCCCTAAGTGCCCGGGCGATAATCAGGCCCTGCCTATAACATCTGTGTTTAAGTTAGTTAAACATCCCCCATCATAAATTTCCTATACCTGCTACCAGCCTTAATTCATTAATTTCGGTTGAGTTAAAAACCATTTCAATCTCCCAAAATGAGCAGAATCTGCTTATCAGTCAATCGATTATCTTACTTTCTCTTCTCTAAATTATAGTCTCACAGACAGATAATGTGGAAATGGCATTTTCTCCTTCTCCCATCGAAGGTCAAGAGCAAGACCTTCAAATATTTACAAGGACATGCCTAGAGCAAATAACGCTTTTCTACTGGGATGAGCTCTACACGTTGCTCGTTTTCAAACAAAAGGGCATAGAGGTGGGGAGTGCAGAACGTTGTTGACTGATGATAAAGTAATAACGTTCCTTTGTCAAACAGCCTCAGGTAGTAGACAGATTGAGAGTAATTTTCTATTCTGAAGGATTTCTAATCTCTGAAGACTGTCTACCTGCATGCCCTCTCTGTAATCTTAAGAGTCACGATCCTTGGGTAGAGGAAAATAAACTTTAAAGTTTAAATACTTACTTCCTAAACCTTTAAAAAGCAGAACGATTTGGGGTTAAAAATTCCTTTTTTGAGATTTAGAATTAAAGATTTAATATTTTAGAGTTTTAAAAGAATTTTTAATTTTTGTATCTTTACATTAAAGATTAAGTATTTATTTCCTATAACATTAAAATTCAGAAAGATTTGGGGTTAAAAATTCCTTTTTGAAAATTAAAATCAGAGAATTAAAATTTTTAGAATTTGAAAAGAATTTTTGAATTTTTAAAGATTAAGTATTTATTTCCTATAACTTCAAAAATCAAAACGAATTGAGGTTAAAAATGCCTTTTTATTCTAAATAAAAAAATTAAAATTTAAGCAATTTTGAATTTTTAGATTAAAAATTAATTATTTGTTCCCTAAAACTTTAAAAAGCAGAACGTTTTGAGGTTAAATTTTTTTTTTTTGAATTTAGAATCACAGAATTAAAATTTTTATAATTTTAAAAGAATTTTTTAATTTTTTAAGATTAAGTATTAATTTCCTATAACTTCAAAAATCAGAACGTATTGGGGTTAAAAATTGCTTTTTTTGGAGGTTTAGAATTAAAGAATTAAAATTTAGAATTTAAAAAAAATTTTGAATTTTCGAATTTTTAGATTAAAGATTAAGGATTATTTCCCATAACTTTAAAAATCAGAATGATTTGGGGTCAAAAATTCCTTTTTGGGGATTTAGAATTAAAGAATTTAAAATTTAGAATTGTAAAATAATTTTTGAATTTTCGAATTTTTAGACTAAAGATTTAGATTTGAAGATTTTTAGATTTAAAGATTTAGACTAAAGATTAAGTATTTATTTCCCATAACTTAAAAAATCAGAACGATTTGGGATTAAAAATTCCTTTTTGGAATTTAGAATGAAATAATTAAAATTTTTAGAATTTTAAGAGAATTTTTGTATCTTTAGATTAAAGATTCAGTATTTATTTCCAATAACATTAAAAATCAGAAAGATTTCGGGATAAAAATTCCTTTTTGAAATTTAAAATCAAAAAATTAAAATTTTTAGAATTTGAAAATTTTTGAATTTTTGAATTTTTAAAGATTAAGTATTTATTTCCCATAACTTCAAAAATCAAAACGATTTGGGGTTAAAAATTCCTTTTTGGAATTTAGAATAAAAAATTAAAATTGAAGTAATTTTGAATTTTTATATTAAAAATTAAGTATTTCTTTCCTAAAACTTTAAAAATGAGAACGTTTTTAGGTTAAAAATTTCTTTTTGGAATTTAGAATCAAAGAATTAAATTTTTTAGAATTTCAAAAGAATTTTTGAATTTTTAAAGATTAAGTATTTATTTCCCATAACTTCAAAAATCAGAACGAATTGGGGTTAAAAACTCCTTTTTTTGGAGGTTTAGAATTAAAGAATTAAAATTTTAGAATTGCAAAATATTTTCGAATTTTTAAAATAAAGATTAAGTTTTTATTTCTTATAACTTCAATCAGAACGATTTGGGATTATAAATTCCTTTTTGGAATTTAGAATAAAAGAATTAAAATTTTTAAAATTTTAAAAGAATTTTTGAATTTTTGGATTAAAGATCAGTTATTTATTTCTTAAAACTTTAAAAATCAGAACTATTTGGCATTAAAAACTCCTTTCTGGAGATTTAGAATTAAAGAAATAAAATTTTTAGAATTTTAAAATTTTTGAATTTTTAGATTAAAGATTAATTATTTATTTCCCATAACTTCAAAAATCCGAACCGTTTGGGGTTAAAAATTAATTTTTGAAGTTTTAGGAAAAATGTTTAGCACTAGAAATTCAGAATGGGTTATTTTGATCCAAAAATCATTTTGTGTCCAATTTTCTCAGAAAGTTACTATCGAAATTGAAATAAATTTGTTGACTTTTCTTAAATTATTTTACTCATAAATATCTATATAAATAGAGTATTGAAGAATTTAAGTATTTGTGAAAAATGGCTCAATACTAAGCTTTCAAGTGTGGAAACGAAACTGTAGATATTTGTCCTCACTGTAAAATATCGGTATGTAGAAAAGGCACAATATATATACATATATATATATATATATATATATATATATATATATATATATATATATATATATATATATATATATATACATTAGATGACCAGACAGACGTTGTCGTGTTAAAAAAATCCATATCCAAAATTAAAAATGTTTTTAAATAAATTATAATTTGGACCGTTTTGATGGAAAAGTAAGGAAAAACAATAATTTTAAAATAATTGACGCCACCGCACGTAAAGTCATCACAAACGTAATTAGATTAAATAAAATTTTCAGATCGCTGGTACGGCATCTCAATCCTTGGACTGCTTGTGCTGAAGCCCGTTGCGCCGAACTCTGCGCCACAGATACTTTGTCAGTGACGGGTTTCGAGCGGCATTATAATAATCTCAATAAGCTCACAATTCTGTATTTTAAATAAGAAAGCATGTTCTATCGGATCAAATTGTGAATCTGAACCATTCTCAAATCAATTTAATTATATACACAAAATTTCATCAAAATCAGTCCAGCCGTTTAGGAGAAGTTCTATTACAAACACACGGACAGAAGACTTTTATATAAAAAGATGTATATATATATATATATATATCCATATATATATATATATCCATATATATATATACATATATGAATCTATATATACCGGGTGACCATAATTAAACTGACAGTGCTCATTCTATTTGCGAGAATGACGCCACATTTTGTAGGAAGATTAAACAAGACGGGGGATGCAGGATTCCACGAAAAAACAAATTAGTTCCAAAAGTCACCTCTAGGGGAATGTTTGGCGCTGTGTTATAGAAAATAGAGTGTTAACAAATGCAAATTCATACGGAATAAAATTACCTTTTATTATGCACATTTTCTGATTAAGTTCAAGTGCAATATGGCAACACTTTTAAAAAAGCGCAAAATCTACATAAACACCGATAAAGTCTTGTGATCTGCAATATCACGTATACTGAGCAGAAGTTCTTTATTCAAATTTCACGTTACATCCATTGCCACAAGTAAGAAATTAATTTCCGTATTGATTTGTATTTATTAACACTTCATTTTCTATTACACAGCCCCAAATATTCCCCTAGCGGTGACTTTTGGAACTAATTTGTTTTTTCACGGAATCCTTCGTCCCCCGTCTTGTTTAATCTTCCTACAAAATGTGGCGTCATTCTCGCAAATAGATCGCGCTACAGAACACTGTGAGCACTATCAGTTTAATTATGGCCACCTGGTATATGCATATATACATCTATATATATATATATATATATATCATATATATATATATATATATATATATATATATATATATATATATATATATATATATATATATATATATATATATATATATATATATATAATATATATATATATATATATATATATATATATATATATATATATATATATTAATTGAATTAATGTTATTTATTATTTGTGAATCTAGAGTATTCTAGACTGTTCGAGGTAGATGTTTCTAGAATGTTCTGATTATATAAAACCTTTGTCCCACCAGTTGGCGTCAGTTCTCCCTTCTGTTTTCAAGCTAGTTGATTCGGAGCTAATAAATAAAAT
>CM063497.1:107249745-107252245 GCA_032207245.1 Pardosa pseudoannulata | reverse complement strand
TATATTATTTAATTTACAATAATTGTCTATTAAATAATAATTTCTACCTCAGAGAAAGATATTAGTTAAGATAAATGGGAATGGTAGTTGAATAGTAATTATCTGTTTGATTTTAAATGAAGTGATAAATAGCAATTAATGGATGTATAACTAAATATTTGTCTGGTATTTAATAGATAGTGACTATCGTTTATATCTATGAAATATAAAAAAAACTACAAGTGAAGAATTTGATTGAAAATTGTACACATTTGTTTTGAATTTTTTTTAATAAACATAAATGAAATCATGTTTTGTATTTCATATAAAAAGATCATACATAGTTAATTAAATTGTTAAATTAAATAATTTTCTATTATTTAATTTACAATAATTGTCTATTAAATAATAATTTTCTATCTCACAGAAAGATATTAATTATGATAAATGGGAATGGTAGTTGAATAGTAATTATCTGTTTGACTTCAAAGGAAGTGATAAATAGCAATTAATCAATGTATAACTAAATATTTGTCTAGTATTTAATAGATAGTGACTATCATTTATATCTATGAAATATAATAAAATCTACAAGTGAAGAATTTGATTGAGAACTGTACACAGTTGTTTTGAAATTATCTAATAAACATAAATAAAATCGTGCTTTATATTTTATATATAAAGATCATACATAGGTGGGAAATCATTAAATTAAATAATTATCTACTATTTAATTTACAACAATTGTCTATTAAATAACAATTATCTATCTCACAGAAAGGTATTAGGAATGATAAACTGATATATAGTTAAATAATAATTATCTATTAAATAATAAATATCTGTTTGACTTTAAAGGAAGTGATAAAAAGCAATGAATGGATACACAACTAAATAGTGTTTGTCTGCTATTTAATAGATAGCAACTTTCGTTTATATTTATTAAATATAAAAAAAGGATTACTGAAGGATTTGACTGAAAATTATACACAATTGTTTTGAAATTATCTAACAAACATAAAGGAAATAGTTATTCTATTTTATATATAATGTTCGTATATAGAAGTGAAATTATTAAATTAAATATTTATCTATTATTTAATTTATAACTGTCTATTAAATAATAGTTATCTATCTCACAGAGATGTATTATAAATGATAAATTCATGTATAGTTAAATAATAATAATTATCTATTAAATAATAAATACCTGTTTGACTTTAAAGGAAGTGATAAAAACAAATGAATGTATATACAACTAAGTAGTGTTTGTCTGCTATTTAATAGATAGCTACTTTCGTTTTATTTATTAAATATAAAAAAAGATTATTGAAGAATTTGATTGAAATTTGTATACAATTGTTCTAAAATTATCTAACAAACCTAAGTGCAATCTTGATCTGTGTTTTATTTATAACAATCATACATAACTGTAAAATTATTAAATCAAATAATTATCTATTATTTAATTTACAATAACTGTCTATTAATAATTATTTATAGCATAGAAAGATATTAAAAATGATAAATGGATATACAGTTAAATAACAATCATCAATTAAATAACGATCATTTCTTTGGTTTTATAAGAAATCATAAAAAGCAATAATGTAAAGCTAAATAATATTTGTTGGCTATTTAACACTTTGTATGCGAGACACGTACGTTTTCTGACGATTGATACTTGAGCGGGTCCCGTACCAGTACGGGTTAGTGTAACAACAGGGTTTGTTTGTGGGTACAAAAATAACGGTATATAAAGGAAAACGAAGCCGAAAGTTCTTGTCTACTACATAAATTCTGGAAAATTTTAGACGAATAAAACTAGTTTATACATCAGTCGATGAGGAACCACAAAACGGAAGGTTGATTAAAAAAATCAATTTAGATTTCAAATTAACTTTTTATTTATCCTTGAAAAAATTATATATATATATATATATATATATATATATATATATATATGTGTGTGTGTGTGTGTGTGTGTGTGTGTAATAATATCAATATCTAAGCCCTAAAGTCTATCCAAAATTATCCCTTTTTCCCATTCATTATTCTAGATCTTAATTTCTTCTCTTTATATTAAATATTCCCAGATCCAATTTAAACGAGGATGTTTTCATTCCTTCAGCAACCCCGAAATTCTTTCTATGATTAAAACAGAAAATAATATAGCTGGCATTTTAATTAAAGTTATAACTTTCCCATGAAAATTTGTTACGATCAGCAGTAATGCTTTGAACGCCACACTTTGCAGATGCTCCAGTCAAAGTTACTTTCTATAAGCAAACAACACGTGCCTCAGCATTTTACACGGGTTTTAGCCGTCTCTCGCAGAAGGTTTCATTAATTACGTAGAGAAAGCGTTCTATATTCAGACGTCTCTGGATTCATATTTTATCGTATGATATAAGTTAAGCATAAATGATGTGCTTTCTTTCTAACTACACATTAGCGGTGACGATGAGCAGTTTGTTACATGCCCCTGAGGAAAAATAAATTTTAAAATGAGTTTTAAGTG
>CM063497.1:107232245-107244745 GCA_032207245.1 Pardosa pseudoannulata | reverse complement strand
AGGAATATGTTTTCCCACTTTCTACCATAAAATCAACACACTAAAGACATAAATGTTGAAAAAAGTGCAAAATATATACATAAACGTAATTAAATATGCCATTTGTATTCAATTTCCACATTTTCTGCAAATACATGCTATGACAACTTCAATGTTCTTGATTGTTGAAGAAGAAGCGTGAAGAAGGATCCCAGTCACAATAGAATTAGAAATCACTTTTATTTTTTCTGGAGTAAATACGGGGTGTATACAGTGTATACAAAAGGATTCTAATTCTTCCAAAACAAGTCGAAATGTAGAAGATTTTTTGCTGGCACTGATTTACCACGAAGATCACAGTCGGAAAAAAAAAGACTAAATCTCACAAATGGGTAGGCTCTTCCAGGGTGCAATGCAAACCCAATCTATTCCCCGTTTAGTATCCGAGACCCTGCCGTTCCTTATATGAGCGGACTTTAAGAGTCTCCCGAAAGCAATCACTAAAAAGCTGGCTCCGGTCAAAAATCGCGGAAGCCTCCACGAGGTCAAAGCACCTCAGTAAAAAAATCCCAAAAAGCCCCGAGTCGAAAAATTCTAGGCTTTTTATACCTGGTGATCAGTTACGGTCCCGCCCACCGTTTTTTGGTCAGTTACGATTCCAGTTACCTGAGAACTCCAGCTAAGGTTACAGCGAGTTTTTTTTAGCTGAATTCTCATTCGCTGGATGTTCCAATTCTGAAATATCTATGCAATCATCTGGATTCATTAAAGCAACCTATTAGGGGTGTGACACCTATTCAACCGAACTATCAACATCCCAGACATGGCGTCGCCACGCCATTATCGACTGGTCGAAACAGGAGGCTCCCGATCAGCTGATTTCGTCCGTTAGTTCTGGACAAGGGACGTCTTCACAATGCCATTTTTCCATACATATTTTTCTGTTACACTTTTCAGTTTATGTTTTTTAGCCTTTTTATTTTGGGCATTTAGCACTATATTTTGCATCTCTTTTTAAAAAATTTCCTTTAAATGAGTCGATGAAAATGTCAGTGCTTTTTTAAAATGTATCTACCATTTCAGAAGATATCAATAGATCCCAAGATTTCAAAGTAAAAGTTACATCTTTTGAAACGCTTATACTTCTAGGAAATATCCTGCTTTTCGCCAATATCCTAACATCAAAATTGGATTTATCTTTGATAAATTTTGTTGTAGTGTCCCTTACAAGAAAATACACTTTCCTTATAATCAGTGTCTTCTATTTCTTTACCCTCTGCGATTTCAATCGATGATTCATAAATTGTTTCTAACTTGCATTTTTTATTAAAATTATTTTCCGGATAAGATTGTCTCTACTTTGTTACCATAAGGTATATTTCTTATAATAATACTATCATATAGACGACCATATGACAAAATCAGTAATTTTTTTAGTTTTCCAGATTAATTTAGGGAATCGATTGCAAACCGTGTGGTTATGTATAAAAACAAACGCACAAACAAACTTCTTAATATTGAAATATATATAACTTAAGATGAGGTTTTACAGCAGAGATTTTAATATTGAGAATGACTCTTTGGTAGTATATATGAATTATGTCCAAAATTTAGCGAATCGATTGGAAACCGTGTGGTTATGTATTAAAACAAATGCACAAACAAACAAACAAACTTCTTAATATTGAAATGTATATAACTTAAGATGAGGTTTTACAGCAGAGACATGATAGCAGAGGTTTTAATATTGACAATGACTATTTGGTAGTATATATGAATTATGTCCAAAATTTAGCGAATCCATTGCAAACTGTGTGGTTATGTATAAAAAACAAACACACAAACGAACAAGCTTCTTAATTTTCAAAGATATATAACTTAAGCTGAGGTTTTATGGGAGAGGTTTTAATATTGACAATGACTATTTGGTAGTATATATGAATTATGTCCAAAATTTAGCGAATCGATTGCAAACCGTGTGGTTAAGTATAAAAAACAAACACACAAACGAACAAACTTCTTAATTTTGAAAGATATATAACTTAAGTTGAGGTTTTACAGCAGAGGTTTTAATATTGACAATGAATATTTGGTAGTATATATGAATTATGTCCAAAATTTAGCGAATCGATTACAAACCGTGTGGTTAAGTATAAAAAACAAACACACAAACAAACAAACTTCTTAATTTTCAAAGATATATAACTTAAGCTGAGGTTTTACAGCAGAGACATGACAGCAGAGGTTTTAATATTGACAATAACTATTTGGTAGTATATATGAATTACGTCCAAAATTTAGCGAATCGATTTCAAACCGTGTGGTTATGTATAAAAAACAAACACACAAACGCACAAACTTCTTAATTTTCAAAGATATATAACTTAAGCTGAGGTTTTACAGCAGAGGTTTTAATATTGACAGTGACTATTTGGTAGTATATATGAATTATGTCCAAAATTTAGCGAATCGATTGCAAACCGCGTGGTTATGTGTAAAAAACAAATACACAAACGATCAAACTTCTTAATTTTCAAAAATATATAACTTAAACTGAGGTTTTACAGATGTTTTAATATTGACAATGACTATTTGGTAGTATATATGAATTACGTCCAAAATTTAGCGAATCGATTGCAAACAGTGTGGTATAAAAAAGAAACACACAAATGAACAAACTTCTTAATTTTGAAATATATGTAACTTACGCTGAGGTTTTACAGCAGAGACATGACAGGAGAGGTTTTAATATTGACAATGACTATTTGGTAGTATATATGAATTATGTCCAAAATTTAGCGAATCGATTGCAAACCGTGTGGTTAAGTATAAAAAACAAACACACAAACGAACAAACTTCTTAATTTTCAAAGATATATAACTTAAGCTGAGGTTTTACAGCAGAGCAGAGGTTTTAATATTGACCGGGACTATTTGGTGGTATATATGAATTATGTCCAAAATCTAGTGAATCGATTGGAAACCGTGTTGTTATGTATGAAAAACAAACACACAAACAAACAAACTTCTCAATTTTGAAAGATATATAACTTAAGCTGAGGTTTTACAGCAGAGAGGTTTTAATATTGACCGGGACTATTTGGTGGTATATATGAATTATGTCCAAAATCTAGTGAATCCATTACAAACCGTGCTAAAGTCTCCCGATACTGCGAATGCAATTTCGAATCTTATTGAATTCATTTAGTCAAACTGTGTGGTTATGTATTAAAAACAAACACACAAACAAACTTCTTAATTTTCAAAGATATATAACGTAAACGCTAGATATTTATTAGTCCGTAAAATAGCCTCCTAGACGTTTAGGATAAGATGTTGTTAAAACAGGTGATAAAATTTTCCTAGTAGCAAAAAATAATATTTCATTAAATTTAAAATTATCACATATGTACTTAATCTATTATTTAACCCAAATATAAAAGAAAATTATTTACGTAATATCTAAATTCAGTGAACGAACGTATGAAAATAATGCAGACGATATTTAAATAATATTAAATAAGAAAGGATTACATGGGATGGAATGACGTCACAATGCTGGAAATAAATGGTATTTTTACTTATTTATATTATGAGATAAATTTAATCGCGTGCTCTTAACCGGGGAAAAGAGTGCTCGAAATAATGGCATTAAACGCTCAAAAAGGGGGGAAGGATTGGATTTCTAATGTTTTAAAGACAACAGCATTTTTTGCTGTGATAAGAAGCCTATTTATACCAATTTATTTTAGAATCGGATAGATAGTTTAGGAAAAGATAAACTTGATTCTCTTTGAATTTTGCTAACCCTAGCTCATCAAGAATGCAATATGGATATACTCTATCCATTCCAGGTCCAACCGCTTCATAAATTTGAGGATAGAGGGACAGATAATTTAGGTTATTATTATATAGATTATAATTGAGATTCATAGAATAAAAAAGATAATTAGCTTCTATTTAACATAAGAATTAGCTTCTAATTTTTAAATTATTAAGGTTATTTTTCAGTGAAGTAGATCGCTATTCTTTACACTTTGTTACATATATGTATATTTTAAAATTACATTGCTTCATATAAAAAATTACATATTTTTATATAGTTAGATTCTTATTATTTCTTTAAGAAAAAAATCATTCTAAACAGAACAAAACATTTTATAATTATATCAAAAATGGTTGTTATAGGGAAGGCTTTTAAGCTCAATAACTACTATAAAAAATTATAATAAAAAATCATATATATTTTTAAATGTTTAAAAACTTATATATCCTGCAATAAATGCTTTTAAAAATACGAGGGTTGGAACTTTAATAGTGGCAACACTGCTGTAAAAATGCTACGTAACAAAACCAAAGAATATCGCTTATACCTCACGTAAGCTGCATACCTACCTTACATCTTAGCAACAAGAATCGTCCTTTTATGTCATACGCATGCAAAGTGACTCAAAGAACTGATCCTTGAATTAACTTTGCGGTTTAAAGTAAGTGTTGTCAGGATGATTTCAAAACAATAACAACGAAAATAGGTAAACATTCAGTGTACCAGAGGTTGTACATCGCGACAATGTCATCTAGGGCTTCACCTTCCACCTTATTCTCCAGGTCTAAGTCCTTGTGATTTTGTCTTAATTAATAAGATGAAGGAACCACTTCATGGCATTCACTTCAGAATTGTTCCAGAGATTTTTCCGGCAATAGACTGGTCCATCCGAACTATCAACAGAACAGGCGCTGCCACAGGTGTTTTGCGACTTCCACATCGTTGGAAACGGGGTATACACAATGCTGACGACTATATTGAAGGATTGTAAAACATGGAATCACTTTCAGGACCCGATTATCAAGATTTTTGGCCCAGGGCAGCGAATATGTTTTGGTCCTTTGTAGCTTATTATCACATTTTATTAATGTATAACTGAAAGATTTTCATCGATGACTGTGTACATAGTATTTACTTACATTACTAGGGTATAAACGGATTTACTCGAAGCAAGTATATCTTTTTCTACACACCCATTGTGTGATGTTAAGAATTAGTGAATGTATAATTAAATATATAAACTAAAATAAAGACTTTGTGATTCAGAAATGACCAAAGGAAAAGATTTGCTAACAGTTTATTGTAGATTCGAATTGATATTACAAAGGAAATATATTACTATTAATAAAGAAAGTCTACTAACATTTAAGATTTTAACACAGTATAATAGATAAGAATAATATGAACCAAACATAAACACAATCAAGTAGAATTAAATGTATATGGATTATATCAGCTTTGGGATAATAAAACCCCAATAAGATTTAGGATTAAAAGAATTAAAAATTTACTTACTACAATGACTTTGAATATTTTCACTCCAAACGTCGTCCAAACCATCCACTTTAAAGAAACCAAGAAAAAACAGAATATATAGCCGATTTAATCCCCTCGCTCTCAGCGAACACTATTGTATTATTTTTTTTTAGATGGCGCTACGCTTTACGGTAACAAAAAAAAAAACACAGTTTACAAAACTATTAAGAAAATTGCTGTAGCATCATGGCTGTTGGACGGAACACCCATGATATCTATCCCATGCATTTTTAATCTTCATTTGGTACCCCGGATACATTTCTCTCCTCTAGTTTTTGCCTTGAGCCCAGTGGCAAAAAAATTTGTAACTGTCTGAAACAAGCTATTAGAACTCTTTATACTTTGTCTGTAAAATTTACATACAATTTTAATGAATAAATTTGGTATTAAACCAGCAATGTTTAATTATTTTATTTGAAACATGCTATTTCTCATTATTTTTTTAATTCCTTAAGTTCTTCAGTTCTATGAAAATTAAAATTAGTATTTTTAAAAGAACAGATTTATTTTAATAAAGTAGTTATAATTTACAAAAATGTAACCAGAGTGTGAAGCTACAAAATATCTATCCTAGGACGTTTGAAGTTGTGGCTACGTGTAATCCATCAGTATTAACAGATGCTATATCATTCAAATTATTTGTTGACTGAAACTGAGTTTCTGTACAGGCAGAAAAGCGTAATTTTTCTATACTACCTTGCAGCTTTTTCTCTCGTTGATCCTTTTTTTTTTTTTTCAGACGTTTTGAATGTCCAGAAGGATATTTATACGAAAGTTTCATGTACTGGTAAAAACATATTATAACGTATCCGGTCCCTGTTCCAGGTGTCACAAGGAAGAATCAGGTGTACCTTGAATAATGAATTTATTTACACTTCTGCTATATACATCATTTCACCACTATAAAAAAATAATTTCTAATCACAGGTAAGTGATTACTACACATAGGCCTGAGTAGAGACGGGTACCTAAACTAAATTCAGTCTCTGCCGAAATATGGGTGATTAGACGGAAGAACAATTCGTAGCTCTCTCGAAAGTTCTCTGAAGTACAGGTAGGAGATCTGAGCACAGTTAGTTCTGAAGAACTGCAAACAATCCTGAAGAGGATTATATTAGAAGAGAAAGAAACCCAAAGCACAGAGTATCGCTTCAATCTCAGCAAGAGATATATCCCAAGACGGGATTCCACTAAATAAAACTCTCCGATGGAGAGACTGGTCGAGGCGACCTCCGAGTTAGCCGATGCGGGCTACTCCTTAAAGAAAAGATCCCAAGGTGGGATTATAGCAAAAAACTCTCCGGTAGAGAGACTGGTCAAGGCGACCTCTGAATTAGCTGGTTGCTAGCTAACTAACTTCTCTCCAAAAAAACAAATCTTCTCTCATCTCTTTCTAGGGGAGGGGCCTCTAAGAGAGGGGCCTCACCCACAATTTCATTATTGGGTCACCTAGCGATGACCTCACCTTCGACCAACTGGATTGGTCCGGGTTACGTAATCATCGGCCGCAAGGGTCCCTGGAATTCTTAATGGCTACATCTGAGTAGCGGCAAATCCTTTGTCGTTCCCGCGATCATATTTTCGGCTGTCAGTGAAGGTGCCGTGTCGTCTGGCGTATTGTTTCTTTACTATAGGGCACAGCAATGTAGACATCGTGGTGCCGGGGAAAACAACCCTTTTGTATCCACACAAGTCCACCTCTCAAAGCAAAGTTCTTTGATGACGATACACCGCTAAATCACACCGTTACAATACCAATAAACATACTAATTCAAATTATCAAACCAAGTGGCTCTTCACACCCAGTTTGAGAAACAGCAGCAAATGAAATAAGCAATTTTTTTATTTGACCATGGGGTTGAAGAGATACGCTTTAATGCAGCTCATATTCCAAGCATTTCTCAAACGGAATCCAGCAATCAGAAAGCTCAACTTTCCAATTGCGAACATTTTTGAGAAAAGTTCTGAAAATCTAGCCATCTGATTGGTGGATTTCATTTGCAAAATGACCTGCTGTGACGCCTTCAATATTCTCAAATGAGATGTAACTTGAATAATGGATCACAGTCAAAGATAAAATTGGAAATTTACTTTAATTCTGGATTAAATACGGCTATTTACAAAGGAATGTTAATTCCCGAATCATGTAGAACTGCAAAGGACGGTTGCAGGTAAAACTTCCTCAGGACGATCACAGTCGAAAGTAAAACAAGAGATTTAATAATCTCTTACAAATGGGGAGGCTTTTCAGGGTGCAATCAAACCCAATTTACCCTCCGTTCGGTATCCGAGACTCTGCCGCTCCCTATATGAGCGGACTTTACGAATCTCCCGAACTAGCAAGCTCTCTGGTAAAAAAGGCGAAAGCCTCCACAAGGTCAACACACCTCCGAAAAAAATCACGAAAAACCCTGAGTCGCAAAATTGTAGGCTTTTTATACCTGGGGGTCAGTTACGGTTTCGCCACTTGTTTTTGGGGTCAGTTAAGATCCCAATTACTTGAGAACTCCAGCTAAGGTTACAGTTATAATTTTTAACTGAATTCTCATTTACTGGATGTCTCTTCACGGAATTTCCTGGCGTTCATTAACGAGATCTATCAGGGGCGTATTCGTCTATTCAGTACGATTGTCAAGATCTCAGACTCTGCGACGCCACGCTATTGTTCTGGTAAACAGGTGTACTCCGATCAGCTGTTTTGGTGAGTGCTCTGACAAAAGGGAGTCTTCACACTGCATTCTTGGCTTTAGTTTATAAGTGCAAACCCACGACTGACAAATCTGTGGGTATTTATACTTACGGGTGCTCTGTGAAATAATAAAAAACTCACAAAATTTTAGCTTACATAATTTGTATATAGAATAAAAACATGAAATTTTTAACTCTACAAAATTTATTTGTTTCAAAATTACCTCTAGATCTAAAAATGTTTAGAGCCTCTGAACAAATTAGGCCCTGGGCACTTGCCTCGCGGGCTCTGCCGATAATATGGCGCTGATCACTTTTGTATTCCATGTATATAAATAGTTGCCACTATTAAGTTCCAACCCTCGAATAATATAAAATTTGAGAATCTTTATTTGGCTTAAATTTATCCCAAGCTTTATTTATTTGTGTGTTTTAATTTTATAACCCCTCTTTCTGATTGTATTTCATTATAGAGTTATATCCTCTAAATGAACCAATCAAAAAATATATTTTTGCTTACTTCTAAGCCTATAAAAAGTAATAGCACGTATAAGTACTAATACAGAAAAAAATCTCATTCCTGATTAAATATTTATGAACTACAAAACGAGGTTAAAGTCTAGAAAATATTTATAACCCCTAAGCAAATATCTTCTATTACTTAGATAAGAGATAATGTTATTCTTTTTAATTAACTAGGCAAATGTTTTTTTATCACTTTTTTTAGGAGCACGCACTGGCGGTTAAAGTTTTTTATTGAGCATGTAGAAAAATATTTCTGGAGCGATAATGCCAAGATAATTTTTTTGGTAATTAATTTTCCACTAATTACGCTGA
Source organism: Pardosa pseudoannulata (assembly GCA_032207245.1). Taxonomy (NCBI): domain Eukaryota; kingdom Metazoa; phylum Arthropoda; class Arachnida; order Araneae; family Lycosidae; genus Pardosa; species Pardosa pseudoannulata. The sequence goes on along the minus strand of CM063497.1, from coordinate 107,235,879 downwards.
AATTAGTATAATGACTTTAAAGAATTTTAGAGCTCCGAAGTTATTTGCTTTAGATTTTCTTTAAAAAGTTATTAATATATTTGCGACATTGATTTTTGCAACAAGTGAATAAATTATGTATTTAGAGTATATAGAATAAATTTACTGATTATATATAATTATTTTAAATCTATAAACGTGGTTATTTATTGGGTATATGAGTAATAAACTTGTTGCATATCTACGATTTTTGTAAAGAACTACGACAATGGAGTGCCAGCCCAAGGTGGGCCTTACCTTCAGGGCCTGATTATCTCACGGACTCTTGGTACTTGCCCTGGGCACGAAGTTGATTGATTGAAACACATATTAAGTGGGGAAAAATTGCAAACTTACACTACCATAGTTATGTTTTAATAAATTATTGTACGAGGTAATTGTGTTTGTCATGAACCACATTGTTTCCTATTTACTTTAATTTTACTGTTATTTACCTGATAATTAATTCCCTCAACGAACCTGGTGATCTTTTTATCCTATGGTTTATAGCATATTCATAAGACAGATTATTAGCAACGTATTGAAATTAATAACTTTTAAAGACCTAGAGTGACCCCCCTTTTTTTAATTTTTACCTTGTCATACTCACAAGCTCTGCGGTGCAGAAAATAAATAATAATAGAATTAAAAATAATTTAAATTGATGAGACGATTTAATGGTTTATAGTGGTACGTTGCTAATAATCTATATGCTATAACCCATAGGATAAGGTTGGTTGGTTAGTTGGTGTTTACTGGCGCAAGATCCAAGTGAGGATATGCTGCGCCAAACAAATGAGCACATAAAACAAAGGTATTCAATATAAAAGTAAGAGAAATTACTAATCAAAAACTAAGAAACAACAAGCGATAAACGATGAAGGTAAAGAATTACATTAAAAAATTTTAAAGCATTAAATGAGGTATAAAACACTGATGCAGATGAGAAATTCAAAGAATTTGGGATGAGGAGTTTTGCCTAAAAGTTCATTCAATGTAGGATAAGTTTTAAAAAATATATATAAAAAAAACGTTTTAAAGCAGTACATGAAGTTAAAATATGATGAACAGTGAGATGAGTATGACAAAAGAAACATTTTGGATCCAGGTCTACTGTAACCTGGAAAAGGAGAACAAACTTCATTCAGTTATGCCAACTGTTACATTCTGTCCATCACTGTCCAATCGCAAAGTAGATGTTATATCATCCCGTCTTCGAATCGGTGATAGCAGACTAACCCATAAACATTTACTACTGTCTTTGCCTACTCCAAAATGTTCCTTTTGTCATACTCATCTCACTATTCATCATAATTTAACTTCATGTACTGCTTTAAAACGTTTTTATGATATATATTTTTTAAAACTTATCCTACATTGAATGAACTTTTAGGCAAAACTCCTCATTCCAAACTCTTTGAATTTCTCATCTGCATCAATGTTTTATATCTCATTTAATGCTTTAAAATTTTTTTAATGTAATTCTTTACCTTCATCGTTTATCGCTTGTTTTTTTCTTAATTTTTGATTAGTAATTTCTCTTACTTTTAAATTGAATACCTTTGTTTTATGTGCTCATTTGTTTGGCGCAGCATATCCTCACTTGCATCTTGCGCCAGTAAACACCAACAAACCAACCAACCTTATCCTATGGGTTATAGCATATTCATAAGACAGATTATTAGCAACGTACCACTATAAACCATTAAATCATCTCATCAATTTAAATTATTTTTAATCCTATTATTATTATTTATTTTCTGCACCGCAGAGCTTGTGAGTGTGACAAGGTAAAAATTAAAAAAGGGGTTCACTCTAGGTCTTTAAAAGTCCTTAATTTTTAGCATGGCTAAACAGAGAAAATAATGATTACGTACAATGAAAATTTGGTGTTTTTGATTTTGAATATTACTTTAATGCTGATGTCTTAAATGTATTTGTTAATTCAATATTATCAATATTCAATTTTTTTTATGACTGTAATTATGATAATAACTTGTCGCTATAAATTTGCATGGGGGTGGAGGGCACAAAAATTTGATTGTGACTTGGGCACAAAAGAATCTTAGTCGGGCCCTCATTGCCTTCCGCAGAATCGAGTTCCAGGTGACTCTTCCAGTTTTTGATTTTTAGGATCTTTAAGTCTATTTCAAGGCAGTCAATTCCCCGAATTCTTTTTCTTCCCCTTTTACGAGCTCCCAATGGTTTGGCCTCGAAGATCCTCTTGGTGGTTCGGTCGTCATTCATTCTAATCACGTGTCCTGCCCATTTCAAACATTAAATAGAAATCAATTTTATTATGTCTGGCTCCTTAAAAATCTTATAGATTTCGGAATTTGTTCCTCTCCTCCAGGTGTCATTGCATTCCAAACCTCCTAAAATGCTGCGGAGGACTTTTCTTTCAAAAACAGCCAGAGTCTCTTTGTTTCTTTCAGTTAATGCTCATGTTTCAGCAGCCTATGAGAGGATTGGTCGAATTAGAGTCTCATAAAGCAATAACTTTGTTCTTTTGTTTATGATATTAGATTACAATTGAAAAAATTTTTTTTGATTATACTCTCAATTTATGGCAAGAAAGGTGGGATGAAGAAGATGTGGGCAGGCGTGTATATTTGTTTTTCCCCAAAGTAAGTATAAAAAGACTGAAAGGGAATTTCTTTTTATATCAAATTTTTTCTGGGCATGGGGCTTTCCCTATTCACCAGGCCAAATTTTTCAATAAACCTAGGTTATGTTGGTGCCAAAAGGAAGATGGTACTATAGAACATATAATTTATGGTTGTGAATTGGTTAATGATATAAGAATAAGGTATTTTCCTATAAATTTTATTAATGTAGATATAAAAAATCTTTGTAATTCTCCTAAGTCTCGTTCTGGTTTGTGTGCTATAATGGAATTTTTTGTTGAAAAATCTTTGGATTGAAAATGTAATTTTTGTATTATGTTTTTCTTTTGGTTTGTTTTATTTTAAATTGTTTTTAATTGTTATCTTAGTTTTGGCTTGTGGTTCATGTAATGTTCGTACTTTTAGCTGTTTTCTCAACTTGTCTTAAAAAAAAAAGAATAAATGAATAAATTATGAAGGAAAAAAAAATTTCAGACCAAAGTCTTTCCGAACACTTTCGCGTTTCTAGTACAGTGCTTAAACTCTCCAGTTAGGTTATTTTTATATTTTTTGTCTTTATAGTGTTCCTTAAGTTCTGTGCAGGATTGCTGTCCCGATGATAAGTTATTAATTCCCCGTATGGCGAAAGCTGGGTCGGGTGTAGAAGTTACTTATGATATTATATTTGAGATATTTGTGGATACCAAAAACCTCTAGTAGTGGCAGAAACTCTGTTGCGAATTTCCGTCTCACTATCATTGTTAACACTTAGTTCGGAACCTAAATAGGTATCTACGATTTTTGCTTTCATCAATTATCAGGGTAGATATAAACTAGTTTAGGGCCCTAGACATTTTTTAGCGAAATCCCTTCCCTTTCCCACTAGGTTGGAGGATGAGCACAAGATAGGGTTCTGTTCTTCGGCACCGGATTTTGCGGGTTTCAATGCCGCAGTTGGTATGGATGTTTGCAGCCGTTCGGAATCGCCTTTAACCAGCGAGGACGGGTGC
>CM063497.1:107222245-107224745 GCA_032207245.1 Pardosa pseudoannulata | reverse complement strand
AACACTGAAGGCTTATTTTTTACCTAAATCTAACCTACTAGTTTATTTTTATTCATTGATTCCTTCATTTAAATTTCTAATGTTTCACATCTTTCAATTGTTTAATTTCTGTATATCGTAATCATTAATTCCAGAATTTTTCCCGATGCCCTAAAACAGTGCCTTGTTCCGGCAGAGAACACCGGGCACTTACTTTTAACCTAATTATAACCTACTAATTTATTTTTATTTACTGATACCACCATTTATATTTCTAATGTTTCGTCCCTTCCATTTGTTTAATTTCTGTATCTCGTAATTACTAATTTCAGAATTTTCCAAGATGCCCTGATCCCAGCAGAGAACACTGGGTACTTAGTTTTTACCTAATTGTAACCTACTAGTTAATTTTTATTTACCGATTCCTTCATTTACATTTCTCATATTTTGTACCATGCAATTGCTTAATTTCTGTGTCTCGTAATTATTAATTCCAGAATTTTCTTCGATGCCTTGTTCCCGACAGAGAACACTGAATACTTACTTTTTACTTAATTGTAACCTACTAATTTATTTTTATTTACTGATACCACCATTTATATTTCTAATGTTTCGTCCCTTCCATTTGTTTAATTTCTGTATCTCGTAATTACTAATTTCAGAATTTTCCAAGATGCCCTAAAACAGTGCCCTGTTCCAGGCAGAGAACACTGGGTACTTACTTTTTACCTAATTGTAACCTACTAGTTTATTTTATTTACCGATTCCTTTATTTACATTTCTCATGTTACGTACCATGCAATTGCTTAATTTCTGTGTCTCGTAATTATTAATTCCAGAATTTTCTTCGATGCCTTGTTCCCGACAGAGAACACTGAATACTTACTTTTTACTTAATTGTAACCTACTAATTTATTTATTTCTGCTGATTCCTTCATTTATATTTCTAATATTTTGCACCATTCAATTGTTCAATTTCTGTATCTAGTAATTATTAATTTTAGTATTTTCCACAATGCCCTAAAACAGTGACCTGTTCCCGGAAAAGAACACTGGGTACTTACTTTTTACCTAATTGTAACCTACTAGTTTATTTTTATTTACTGATTCCTTCATTTATATTTTTAATGTATATTTTTATTGTTTAATTTCTGTACCTCGTAAATTTTTGTACAGATATATTGCTATTAATTTTGAACTTTAAACTTATAAGGGACTAGTTATTTAGTTATATCCCAGTTAAGGCCTGTTTTTTTTATATTTATTGTGTAGCATTCAAAGAAAGGACAGTGCCTCATGAATTTGTAGCCTTACAACTGAGGATATGGCCTTTAGCCCAGGAACCCTAACCAACCTCAAATGTTCGATTGGGTACATGCACAAAACCTACAAATTTTAGGACTCTCTAAATTTTGTTTCTTATTTTATAATTTTAAAAGCTTTTGTAACTTAAAGCTAAAAAAATCCGAAAATTTGAAATTGTTATAAGTCAATTTCTGCATAAAATTGATAAAAAGGAATTTTATCTTCTCAAGGACTTGATATATATATATATATATATATATATATATATATATATATATATATATACACACACACATATACATATATATATATACATATATATATATATATACATATATATACATATATATATATATATATATATATATATATATATATATATATATACATATACATATATATATACATATATATATACATATATATATATATATATATATATATATTATATATATATATATATATATATATATATATATATATATATATATATATATATATATATATATATATATATATATATATATATATATATATATATATATATATGTATATGTATATGTGTGTGTATGTGATTGCTTACTTCTATATGAAATAATAGGGCCAGTCGTACCACAATAAAATATAAATCTCTCTTTAGAAATCTTGATTTCTAAAATACTAAATAAGTTAATGTGTTATTCTTAAAGCATGTAGATAGTTTAGTCTTCTATTAAAATTACAATTATGTGTTGGGGTTACTCTTTCCGTAACATATTGTTTAGAAATTTCTGGAATTTATCGTTTTCGGTTTCATGTTGTAGTGACAAAAATTTTTAAAAATTCCTGACGAAATTAAAGTGGAATAATTTGAAAGCTACGTTTATCTATTTACTTCAATGTTTATATAAAAAAATCTTTATATTGATGTTAAATTCCTCAAACCAGAAATGAAAATGGACGTTTCAGTTGATCTGTATTACTGATAAATTTAAAAGTTTATCTTACTTACGTTACACCATCAGAAATATGTATTGTGTTATTTGGTATTGTATATTTGCTATAGAAATGTCTTATTACATATTGCGACCATATTTGGAAATTTTGTTTTGTGGTGAAATTCCGAAAAAGGAAATGCTGGACTCTTTGTTGTCGAATTTAGAACACCAGCGCTTTATAACGTTTGCGAATCTTTAATTGGAATCCTCGGGCTTATAGAATAACCATTTTTTTTAAA
>CM063497.1:107204745-107217245 GCA_032207245.1 Pardosa pseudoannulata | reverse complement strand
AATAAAGAAAACTGACTTTCCAGTTTTTCTTAAAGTAACTATTTGAATAAACTAAAATTTAATTAAAGATTTTCTGAATCTATGTAAATAATTAATCCAGCAAACTGAACAATAAAAACGTTATAATGAATTAATGCTACGAATTTGCAAAAGAAATTATACACTCTGTGTCTTAAAAACTTGCTCTATAGAAAAACTTCTTTAATAACAGACTGAAACTAGCATATGGAAAAGCCAATTTTTCAAAAAATGAGAATATTTCTTTTACTATTCCAATTAAAACTCTAAATGATTAATAACTTTATAGGAAGGATTAATCCTACCGAATTTTTTAAATATATAATTAATTTTGTTTTGAAAGAAAATTTCAAATGATATCAACTTAGTTTTGATGGTAGATTCCAAGTTCCGGGGTCCCCACCGCCATGTTTTTGCCTCTTATTTTTGTACAAGTGATCGCCAAATTGTCACCAAGTGATGTTTACAATCTGTGTATTAAGTTTATACCCAATTTCAAAGCCTATTTTGAACAAAAGAAGTTTGAAATTTTGTTAAAATGAATACAAATTTTTGAGTTTTTAATGTATTTAAAGGCGCTTTTGTACTGTTTGTTGAACTAAACAGTTCGGAATTTTTTAAATAAGTGCAAATTAAGTAAAATATAAGCCTTATTTGGTTATATTTAGGTAATTATGTTTATAAAATATTTAGTTATATTTATAAAATACGGTTGCTATTTAATGGAATTATTTTAAAACTATCAAAAGATTAAAAAGTAATAAAGTACATACAAACTACTTCTACAAATTATTAGCTTAAAATGGAAATATAAGAACGGAGTAAATGTTTTAAATAAATAATAAATTTTTAGCCTTAAAATTCTGAAGAAAGTGAGTGAAATGGTTTTACTTATCTAATGAGGTAAAGCTCCCCTTGATCTTCCGTAACAATAACGGTAGACGGTCGAAATAAAATTACTTTTAATTACTTAGCGTATCACTTTTAACAATGTAATACACTATAAAATAATATAGTTTAAAAATATTTGTTCTTCATTTTGTATTAAATTAAGACACAATTTTGAATAAAGTTCAAAAAGCAGTAAATAAAAAAAAATGTGAAATATAACATCACTTGTTACCTTCGAAAATTAAGGCATAAAATATAAAATAAATAAAGCGCTAACTTAATTTAAGTATTCTGTTGTTGGTGGATATACACGTTTGATCTGATTTAAAAAATCCTGAAAAGCATCTTGCGGATTTTATTTCATTTTCCTCCACATAAAATTCACAAAGGTACGAATCAAACTGATTTTCACATTTACAAACTGTGCGGAAGGATCTCTTAATTGAGCTCCACAAGCCTCAATTGTATTGGTGTGAGCTCCAGTATTAAATTTAAAAAAAAGAAAAAAAAAATACCACAAGAGCTCAGGCAAAATGGACAAACCTCCAGAGCACATCCGAAATGGACGCTAGAAAATCCAAATTCCGCGGTCTTGGAGTATTGTTAGTTACAGGAACCCATAAGGGTCAGATATTCAAATCACGTGTCATTTTCACGTCCCCACTAAAACTGGGCTCCGGAAACTTGGAAATGACCGTTTTGATTATAGTAATTTATAAAGAATAAAATTAAAAAAATTCAAAGAACACGGGAAATATGAAATTATTTTTGTTGCTGATACTATTGCATGATGTAATGCCGCATAAAGAAGCACAGCTAACGAGCTCAGTGGCTGAATGGTCAGAGCAGGAGATCCAGACCCAAAGTTTGTGGGTTCGGTGCTCGACTTTGTGGTTGATTCAAAGTATGGATTTTTAATTTAAAATTGTTATTATTGTTGCCTTATGTTCTCGAACATTCTAGATCTTTCGTTATTATGTAAATTAGTTATTTCTCGAATATTCTGTTCAGGTGTAAAAGCTGATACCCACTAGTTGTAGGCAATTCGCATAGTAACAGGCTGATTCAGTGCTATCGGAGGAGACTTGTTCTTGTACTTAGAAACTTAGAAGTTTTCAACTTCCAGCTTAAATTCCATTGGCTCTCAGGAACCAATGGAATTTCTCCTAGTAGAAAGCTCAATCCGATCTAGTCGAGATGACTTTGATCTGTACTTGAACTTAATTTTTACCTCTTTAGTGTATTATTTAATAATAATAATAAAAAAAATATAGTGTTCAACCTATTAGTGTATTTTAAACTAGCTGTAACTTTCTTACTCATACTGTTATACTGTGTCCCCTTTCACCGAATTCGTTTATCATATCTGCTCGAATCAGGTTATTTAACTTAATTTTTTAACTTTATACTATCTTATCTAAATTAAATTAGCATTCTCAGTCCTCAATTTCGTGATTAATTATCTGATATCTTATTACCATGCATGCTGACAGAACTTCTGGCCTAGAGGGCTTGGCCCAGGCAGGTCAGACAACGAGCTCCAGTGCGATGTCCAGTGCGATTGTAGGCAACTGCCAATAAAATTATTCGAAGGGATTTGAATGCGGATACATTTAAAGTTATTTGCACAAAACTTTCTTCAAAATTTTAAGGACTCTTGTATAGTCTACCTAACCAGATAATAGCCGAATTACCGGACTATGATTATAGGAAAGCTAAACATCGCAAGCGACCGAGAGCTGCCATGATTCCTTAACACTTTCGTGGGCCATTTATTTCTCACTCCACGTTTCCAAACTTTCAAAACAGAGCTGCTAATTTTATCCAATTGATCGAACAATTGATGACAGCTCAAAACCTAAGCGAGAATGTCTTCCCGTCGTTTAAATAACAAGACTAATATATTAGAACTAGCATATAGCCCATCATATGACGGGATCAGTAAAATTTTTAATTTTTCAGACTTGTAAAGAACCCTATGAGTCAGGTAAAAAAATGGTTTGTTTTTTTGGCTGAGAATTACCTTTCAACAAAAATAATCGATTAAAATTATAACATATGTACTTAATCTGTTATTTAAGTCAAATAAAAAAGAAAATTATTTATGTAATATCTAAGTTTAGTGATAAAACGTATGAAAATAATGCAGAAAATATTTAAATAATTTAAAATAAGAAATGATTAAATGAGATGGTTAAAGGAATGACGTCATAAGGCTAGAAAAAATTGTTATTTTTATCTATTTATTATGTGATAAATTGATAAATTTAATCGCTTGCTCTTAAAATGGGGCTTGATATAATGGCATTAAAAGCTCGAAAAGGGGACGGGGTGGATTTCGAACGTTTAAAGAGGACAGTATTTTTTGCTGTGATACGAAGCTTATTCATACCAATTTACTTCAGAATCGGATCTATAGTTTAGGAAAGATAAACTTTACTCGCTTTGAATTTTGCAAACCCTAACTCATCAAAAATCCAATATGGATGCTCTATCCATTCCAGGTCCAACAGCTTCATAACTTCGAGGACAGACGGGAAGATAACTTAGGCTATTATTACATTACGAGAAGAAAGTTTAGAGATACACAACAGGAAATGTTTATGTGGCCAGGGACATCCGTAAAGCAATACGTGAATTTAATATAATAAAAATTATAAAAAGTTGAAAAAATAGTAAAAATTTATTTTAAAAATAATAAAACGACTTTTAAAATAATAAAACAACTTTCGGAATAAGAATTTAAAAGAAAAAGCAGAAAATATTAAATTTATTAGACATTAAAAAAATTGGCTGCGTCGGGGATAGAACAGTCAACCCGAGAAGTACGACGATTCAAATGGCATTCTAGCAAACGTACAACGCCTGTACGTTGTAAGCGAATCTAATTAGAGTATATGAAGGTTCAAGTAGAAACAATCCAGAAATTTAAATATTACTCTCAGCCTTTGCCATCCTATCAAGAATGAATTTCGTGTACAATAAGAGGAAGGATAAGGCTTGAAATAATAGCATTAAACGCTTGAAAAGGGGGGATGGGGTGGATTTTGAACTCGCTTTCAATTTTGCTAACCCTAACTCATGAAAAATCCAATATGGATGCCTGTATCCATTCCAGGTACAACCGCTTCAGAAATTCGTGGACAGACAACTTAGGCTATTATTATATAGGGGATGGGTTTTGAACTTCTCACAGGTGTATTTTGTAACATGGTGTAGGTGAGAAGTAATCTTCCCACAGCCCACGAAAGGGTTAAATTGTTAGGATTTCATCTCCCTTCTTAACACTCTCCTCCACACTATCCGAACGCGAGACCATCCAACAGATGGCGCCACAAAACCTGCTCGGAGCTTTTCTCGCCACCAATTTTAAGCTGAACTTAATTTTTAATGTGAGATGTTAAGACTTAGTGGAATGTATAACAAATAAGAATAATGTGAATGAGGGGGATACCAAAATACTTAAACACAATGAAATCGAATTAAATGTATATGGATTAGATCAGCGTTGGGAAAATGACAACCCAATAAGATTTATGATTAAAAAGAATAAAGCATTTGCTTACAATGACTTTGACTATTCTCACCCCCAACGTCGTCCAAACCATCCACTTTAACCCTTTAACGAACAGTGGTTTCGGAGCGAAACCACCTGTTAAATTCTTTCTCTGCTTTTGAAAGACTATAAGATGGACTTTTAGATTTTCTATGTTTATGCCATTTCCAAATCACAACAGAGAGTATACAAGAGCACTATTTTTCATTTGACATATACGTAGTTAAACTTGCTTTACTTGGAAAAGTCAGTAATATGATTTTTTTCACCTATAAATCCAAACAAATGTATATCCAAGAAACACTTATAAATTGTTTAGGCTTGGTACGGTCTACTGTCTTTCAATACGAGGTTAAATAAGACCGAGACCTGCAGATTAAGGCTTATTCCGAATTGCTACGAACATCTATATCTGCAGTGGGATTTTAACCCAAGAATTCCGGTACCTAAAAGCACCGCTGTATCATATGGCCATCGTTCGACTGTAAATTGGTTAGTTTTTCTTTATCATACCCTTTTAGATAATAATCATTGTTCCCGCAGCATAATTAAACCTTTAAAAAAGCATTTTTACTTCGTACAAGAGGCTGGATTTTACACTTTAACCACCCCTCAAAAATTGTTAAATATATATATATATATATATATATATATATATATATGCATTTACAATTATAAAGTTCATAGATACCATTTATAAAATAATTTCGTTAAATCTCAAAGAATTTATAATAGTGACATTTAAAGGGTTAAAAAAAACCAAGAAAAAACAGAAGATATGGCCAATTTAATCCCCTCGCCCTCAGCGAACACTATTGTATTACATGTATTTACAGATGGCGCTACGCTTCACGGTTACAAAATAAACACAGAATACAAAAAATATTAAGCAATTGCTGTCGCATCATGGCTGTTGGACGGAACATTTAACTTTAACTTATCACTTGCACTCATATGTATTTTTTCTAACTTAACTTAAATTTAAATCTTTTCTTTCATCATCATTCACTTTTATCGTTACTGCTTGTACAATATTTTCTTAAAAAAATTCTTTGCTACCCTTAAACTTTCTTTTATTATTATTTAATTTTATTCATCTTAATTATTTAACTTGTTAAGGGCCAAGCACTATTTTTCATCCCATCATAAAGACCTGAATTTTTGAATATACTGCGTATTAACTTAAAGACTGGACACTTGATAATGAATTCTTAACTTGCTACAGGTGATAAGGCCTTCGGCCAAGGTACCCAGACAACTTTTCAGCAGCTGTAGGCAACTTCTCGATCTTGTAAAGTTTCGAGTTGCTACTTTGCTCCAATAAATTTGTCTGTTAGGCTAAACGGTGTGTTTATTCGAATCTTCGTGACAGTATTATTTTGTTTTATTCAAGCTCATAATCAAGTTCCAGAAGTCTATGAATCTCACTCAACAAAAGCATCGATCTTAAAACCATAGATTATGATGGTGAGCATCGATCTTATAACCGTGAGTTCAAAACTCGAAAACACCAAAGATTCCTCATATTTATTAATGGGTGAGGTATAATGTAGATTTTTTCATGTCCCTTCATTACACATTTCCCTCGTGTATTGTATATTTTGACCTACATTTTGCGCAATTTTTTCGCATATTGCCCATTGCTGGTGCAGCTCTAACTGTGTTCTCACGATAGCAGCCTTTCTCTTCGAGACTCGAGAACACCAAAGATTCCTCATATTTATTAATGGGTGAGGTTTAATGAAGATATTTTTATGTCCCTTCATTACATGTTTCCCTCGTAAGTTGTATGTTTGGACCTACATTTTGCGTATTTTTTTCGCATATTGCCCCTTGCAGGTGCGGTTTTCCGCTGACAGCCACACACTTTGAAAAGTGTCGCGTTGTGGTGTGTTGCCAAATTCCTCTACGCATTGCCCTTGGCGAATTTTCACTGCTGTAACGTATCCGGTCCCTGTTCTAGGTGACACAGTGAAGAATCAGGTGTTTCTCGAATAATTGATTTATTTACACCTCTGCTATATACACGAAAAAAACCCTTTCGGTTCACAAGTATGTGATTAGATACACGTTTGACAGAGTAGAGACGTACATTAAATGCCTCTGCCGAAATGATGGTGATCCGATAGAAGAAACAATTCGGTAGCTCGACCAAAAGTTCTCTGAAGTAATTAAGTAGACAGTACACACAATTAGACGAGATAAATTGAAACAACAAATGGCTTCTTGGAAGAATATCAAAACACAGTTAGAATTTCTAAGAGAATATGCAATCAATTCTGAAGAGGATTATATTTAAAGAAAACCAAAAACACAGGCTATTCTTATCAATCTCAGCAAGATATATATCCCAAGGTGGGATTTTCGCTAGGAAAAACTCTCCGAGGGAGAGACTGGTCGAGACGACCTCCGAGTTAGCTGACTCTAGCTACCTCTCCAAAGAAAAGATCCCAAGGTGGGATTATAGCTAAAGAAACTCTCCGATAGAGAGACTGGTCAAGGCGACCTCCGAATCAGCTGGTTGCTAGCTAACTAACTACTTCTTTAAAAAATCTTCTCTCGTCTCTTTTTTAAGGGAGGGGTCTCTAAGAGAGGGGGCCTCACCCACAATTTCATCCATGGATCATCGCCAGATGATCCATGGATGCCAACTGGATTGGTCTGGGCTAGACAACCACCTGCCTCAAACCCGGGAGTCTGTGGAATTTCGTGTCGGCGAAGATCCAATGTCGGGCTTTCCCTTGTGGTTCCGATGATCATCTTTCTGGCTGTCAGTTTGGGCGCCTCGTCGTCTGGTATGTTGTTTCGCTACTGTAGGACTCAAAAGTCTAGACATCGTGGTACCGGGGGAGACAACACCTTTGTCTCCACATAAGAGAAATCCATTTCTTAAAGCTGAGTCTTTGATGTAGGCACATCGTTAATGCACGCTGTTACATTGAATTAAATTCGCCTCCATACAATTGGCCTTTTCGTTCTCCTCGATCACTGTCTTGGCTTATCATTGGTCAGAGCCGAGGGAACTCGACCAATGAGCCGATGTTTTTTTTTGAGAGAGCGGGGTTCCCTTGGTGACTGGCAACCCCCTTACTGGCTTTTTTTAGGGGCTTTCGGCGTCAGTGCAGGTGAAGTTTTTCTTAATTTTTTCGATACAGAGAAGAAAATTTTTAAGAACCTCGCAGACACGTTTCTTCATGATACAAAATATTCCGCTGGAGCCCACCGCGATCTTTGGCCAGCCTAAGCACTTTCGTCCTTTTTCGGTTTTACTGCGACGTCAAAAGAAATTTATTTACGCATTGGCTGCTACCATATTACAGTCGACATATGTCACTGGTGACTTCTACGTCATAATGACGTCAGAAATCACCAGAGATGGAAATTTGGAACCATAAATTTCCCCGTCTGACATCATTATGACGCAGAAGTCCCCAATGACATATGTCAACTGTAATATGGTTTCACCCATTATCTAAATTCAAAATATTGCAGACGATTATTAAATACTTTAAAATAAGAAATGATTAAATGAGATGGTTAAAGGAATAATGTCATAATGCTAGAAAAAAATGTTATTTTTTTACTATAATTACAATTAATTCACATATAACCACTGGTTAGTTAATCATTTGTTCACATTCACACAATTAGATCATTCAACTGATCTGTCATTCTTACAAAATGAACCTCATTTTCTCAATGTCTATGCATTTTGGTAAAGTTATTAGGTATGTGATTGTGTTTTAAGATCATTTCTCCCTTTTTTCCAATTTTCTAAGAACATTCATTCTTTTGTGTCAGTTTAAAATACATTTGCGATATATACCCGAGCAAAGAAAGGGTATAAATCATAAATCACAATGTAAAAGAAGGATCATACAAACATTTCGTTTTATTTAGAAAGATTTATTCATGAATACATCGCACTAGCACCTTTGTATTTCCTACACAAAACAATTTAATTCTTCTCACAAAAAGTTTAAAATCCTCTCTCATTTCAAAATAGAGGATACATTAGAAAAAATATCCCAGACATTAAAGAAAGAAAAGTATCATATTTGAATAATTCTGAAATAAACTGACATTATATTTCTAAACGAATTGCAAACATTTTTGCTTAATTTGCTTTTAAAGTAAAGTTCGCTTACTTTTATGTGGCTTCCTGAAAATTTTATTCAGAACATAAAAGGCCATACGAAAAATAACTCTGCTGAGTGAAGCAAGAGAACAAGGCTCCGTAAAAAAGAAGTATAAAGGGATTTAAAATACAGAGAATGATGTCACATGATGTTGACGTTTCAAATGGCAGAGTTTTTATATCTTATTTTATCGGAGGCTTAAGTCAAGTCTGAATTTGAAAATATTTATGAATTTGATCTTTTACAGCATTCAAACATGAATGATTTTCCACGCATGGCTGAATCGATATTTTGAAACATTTTTTTCTTTTAAGTTTAGAGAAAGTTTCATATGTATTTGATATTCGAATTTCTAAATATTTCACATTATAAAAAAGCCCTATCAAACGTCAACTTTTACAAGCTGGAAAAGCACTGGATTCAATTTAGGATTTTTTTTCCTGATGTAGAGTGCATGGATTTTTTTCAGCAATTGGCCAAAATTTTCAACGGATTACTGGTGTATCACAAGTCTACATGAACCAAAAGAAATCTGTTGAAAAAATTTATCACAGAAAAAATCCGCACATTCTTCAACGGGAAAAAAATCGTAAATGTACTTTCTAACTTTTTTTCATGAAGGCAGGTTGGTGTGTTACGAGAGTTACTCTGAAATTTTTGAGATATGCGTAGAAGGAAATTTACAAAATAAAAATAACGGTTTAATTTTAAAATAAAAAAGTATTTTAACACAGCAGACGATTTTTTACTGACTTACTTCAAGTTGTTTAGCTTAGAATAAATTTTAATCAGAAGAGAAAATGGAGTTGACGGGAGAGCATTATCGCGCTATGATTTCTACGAATTTAAAGCAGGATTAAATCAAGAAGAAGGCTTTCAAAGGTTGTAATTGGCATTTGGAGATGAATCTCCAGCTCGTGCTACTGTATTCGGATGGTTTAAAGAATTTGGCAGAGGTCGCAATTTCCTTCAGGATTAAGAATACACAGGAAGGCCGCCGTCGGCAGCAATCCCGGATAATGCGTCTGTCATACAAAAAATGTTAATGGAGGATAATCGCTGTACCTATCAAATTATACAGAAGGAACTAGACATTGGATCCGAAGCCATACACAAAATTATTAATGAAAAATTGCATATGAAAAAAGTAGAGAAAAGTAAAGAAAAGTAAAGAAGCTGTTGGGTTCCTTATAATCTAACTGAGCATGAAAAAGGGGAGCGTGTCAGAATCAGTAAAGAAACTCTTAAATTGCTAAATGATGGTGGCCACCGCATCATTTCTAAAACTGTAACGGGTGATGAAACGTACATACCGTTTTTTGATTTTCCAACACATCAAGAAAGAAAAGTATGGATCTTTGAAGATGATCCCCCGCCGAAAATGGTGAAAAGACAACGCTCACTGAAAAAAGTGATGTATTCCGTTTTCTTCAGAAGTACGGGATTGGTCAAAGCCATCAAGTTGGAAGGACAGAAGACAGTAACAGCAAACTGGTATACCACTAAATGTCTTCCACAAATTCTACAAGAAGTGAATGTTAGGGGACTAATGCTTCACCATGACAATGCATCTTCACATACAGCCGGATCAACAGTTGAGTGTCTTAAACAAAAACGAATTAAAGAGATAGAACATCCACAGTATTCACCTGATATAGCTATGTGTGACTTTTGGTTATTCTTTAATCTAAAAGAGAACTTTCGTGGACGTCGCTTTCATTCAGAAGAAGAGATTGATGTGGCTGTAAATGCATTTTTCATCGATTCCAAGAAATGTATGGCTTGAGGAATTTAATCTGTGGAAAATTCGTCTACAAAAGTGCATTGATGCTGGAGAAGACTATTTTGAACAAACCTAAAATTTTGTAGGTTATAACTTTAAAAACCTAGTTGTGTCTCAAAAATTTCAGAGTGACCCTCGTATAATGCCTTATACAGACTAAAAACCTTATCGTACGTCAGAATGCACGTGTTAAAAAAGCAAGAGATACTATTTGATATTCTTTTTCCCTTTGAAAAAAACACAGTATGAGAGAAATTTTCAAAGGATTAAAGTCGTATCACAAATCAACCTGACTAAAAATGAATCGGTTGAAATTTTTTTGTTTTCCCTGAAGAAATTCTCACATACTTCAACTGGAAAAGGAATACTAAACGGAATCTGTTGCTTCTTCATTGAGTTCCAGTTGGTGTGTGACAACGTTTTATGAAGACAAAAGACTCATCACTTGTCAAAATGTACGTGTATGTTAAAATCACTTACCACAGACATTTAAATATAGTGATTTGGGTGGTAAGCATGTCGTTGTGAGTTACTACAAAGAAATATTTGTATTAATGAAATGTGAGTTACCATAAAAAATATTAGTGTTGATGAAATGTAGTAAAATGACTTACCACAGACATTTAAAAATAGTGACTTCGGTAAGTATATTGTTGTGAGCTACTATAAAGAAATATTTGTGTAGATGAGATGTGGTAAAATGACTTATTGAATACATTTAAAAATAATGCGTTTGGTAAGTATATTGTTGTGAGTTATTATAAAGATATATTTGTGTAGATGAGACGTGGTGAAATGACTTACCACAAACATTTAAAAATAGTGATTTGGGTGGTAAGTATATTGTTGTGAGTTACTACAAAGAAATGTTTATGTTGATGAAATGTGGTAAAATGAGTCATTACATACATTTAAAGTTACTGACTTTGGTAAGTATATTGTTGAGAGTTAAAGAAATATTTGTATAGATGAGATGTGGTGAAATGACTTACCACAAACATTTAAAAATAGTGACTTGGGTGGTAAGTATATAGTTTATATTGTTGTGAGTTACTACAAAGAAATATTTGTGTTGTTGATATGTTGTAAAAGGACTAATTACAGACATTTAAAAATAGTGACTTTGGTAAGTATATTGTGAATTACTATAAAGAAATATTTGTATAGATGAGATGTGAAAAAATCACTTACCACAGACATTTAAAAATAGTGACTTTTTTGGTAAACATATCGTTGTGAGTTACTACAAAGAAATATTTATGTTGATGAAATGTGAGTTACCATAAAGAAATATTTGTGTTGATGAGATGTGGTAAAATGACTTATTACACACATTTAAAAATAGTGACTTAGGTGTTGAGTATAGTTGTAAGTTACTATAAAGAAATATTTGTGTTGATGAGATGTGGTAAAAGGACTTATTACAGGTATTTAAAAATAGTGACTTTGGTAAGCATATTATTGTGAGTTACTATAAAAAAATATTTGTGTAGATGAAATGCGAAAAAGTCACTTGCCATAGACATTTAAAAATAGTGACTATGGTGGTGAGTATATTGTTGTGAGTTATAAAGAAATATTTTTATTGATGAGGTGTGGTAAAATGAATTATTACAAACATTTAAAAATAGTGACTTTGGTAAGTATATTGTTGTGTGTTACTATAAAAAAATATTTGTGTTGATGAAATTTGGTAAAATGACTTATATTTAAAAATAGGGATTTTGGTGGTGAGTATATTGCTGTGAGTTAGTATAAAGAAATATATGTGTAGTTAAAGTGTAGTAAAATGACTTACCACAGACATTTAAAAATAGTGACTTTGGTGTTGAGTTTAATATGAGTTACTATCTTGCCAATTTTGCGAGTTACTATACAAACACAATGTAAACAGTAGAGCTACCAAAGTTCCATAAATAAGGCATGTTCGAGCAAAAAAATTAGTAAAAATTATTATCATGGCCTGCTTTAGAAATAATTTAGTAGTAAAAAAGAAACCTTTTTTAAGAAATAAAAATCGGGTAAATTTATATTTTATATCTAGTAAAAACTGCTAGACTGAAATAAAATTTTATGTTTTATTTCATAGATATAAAAAATTAAAAACATGGGG